>JAHWFP010199296.1:0-31227 GCA_023313725.1 Lithobius niger | reverse complement strand
TCCCCTCCTCCCACGAAGTATCCTATTTCTGCCTCCAACTTGTGTCAGCATACTTAACAAACATACATGACAAACTTATTAAATTAGTATCGACTCCAAGGCAAGCGTTACGAATTATAGCCCAGTACGAACTAGTAAGTCTATGTTATTATGAATATGGGTGTCGCCAACATTGTGTTTTCTGTGCCGAGTGTATTAATTTTTTTTTAAATAAATTATCTGGGGCATTATATGATCAGAAGCAAATTGATGCTCGTAAAGATGAACTGGACTCAATTTTGAACGTTTGATGTTCTTGAAGTATAAAGAAGTCTAGACAGGGGAACGACGACCCGGGGATTCGAACTAGGAAACGTCTGATCGTTTTAGAGACCAGGGTATCGAGTTTATACCGACACGTTCAACAACAGATTTCATAGCCGCTGATGGTGTCTGATGTTACCTCACACTACCTTGGCCTGACACTAACCGATATGGTTTTTGATATAGTTTCCTTTCCAGTCACCGATCTGGTTAGCTTCTTCAGGCACCCAGGAGACTTTTCCTATAATAATTTTCACTCAAGTACGTCAATTCTCAATTGTTTTTGACTTTTATACATCCATTATCATTGATTTTCACTTGTGTGCATCAATACGCAATTGATTTTCATTTGTACACGTCAATTCTCAATTGATTTTCATTTGTATTCGTCCATTCTCAATTGATTTTCACTTGTAAACTTCAATTCTCAATTACTTACCACCTGTCTACGTTAACTCTCAATTCTCAATTCTCAATTAATTTTAATATGTGTGAACTGTCGGAGACGCGCGTTTTAGATGTTGGGGTCGCGAGCCGAACCGAAATTTAAGTGACGCATGGGGCAGAACATGAGATCCAGGGGGTCCTCTTGTAATGGAGAAATAGCTTCTTGACCCCCACGAGTCTGACTAACGTAGAGGTCCGTGAGATCTGTCTCAGACTCTCAGGTGATGGAGTTTCCAGGGCTGCGTCCAATGAATGAGTCTAATGGCGGATATCGTCCTTAATACTTTTAAACCTCCGTTAGTGGGGGCAATCAATAGTGGCCATTGCATGTGTCCTCACCTCCTGCTCGTTTCCCTCCAAGAAGTAAGAAAAACGGTAAAAATATTTACCATCAGCTGTCGGAGTAAACTTCGTAACATTGTCTTGCTAATAGGCGATGGAGATATGATTGCGTCTCATCTAATTGTCTACTTCGTTGCACCATGGGTCAACGGCATACAAGATCCGTAAGAATCAGATTGAGACATATAGGCCTAACCAAACATAACTGTTAGGATTACGCCATTTTGAGTAGGAAAAACAAACGCGACGTTACCATACAGAAGAGAGCTAAAGAAAAATATAGAAAAACTACAGGGGGGTGAGGAGGTATGCAACAGCGGGTTATTGATACGTTGTACATGGGGTAACAATACAACAACCGCTACAAAGCAGTAAATTGCCAAGGTACAACAGTACGTTATTTTTACAACAGTACGTTATTTTTCAGTCCAAAGTGCAGTAAGTATCTAAGAGAAAGTCATGGCAATAATGATGAGCCAGTGAAACGACAACAAGAAGTTGGAAGGTGACAAGGAAACGTACATCCCGTCACTCCCACGGAACGTAAAAAGGGAAACGGATGCGTGGGAATAGTCCGGATCGTTGGGAATTAACAGGGTCATGAAGGGTGCAGAAAACCAAAAATAATCTAAAAGCAGTATCCATCAGAATTGCCGGTTAAAAATGTGTTAGCTTTTAAGCTTTTATTTTAGATTTTAGGCGTACTTTGTCAACCTTTAGGCCTAATTCTTACCTGCAGCTTTAATTTTGTAAGTAGCAACTATATAACGGTCGCACATAAACCAATTCTTGGCAGTTTTTATTCTTCCAAACGCAAAATGCCCACTGGGATCCGTTCCATGGGACTATTAACACGTTTTACACATTTAGCACGATCCTAAACTCACCGAACAACTCATCAAAGTAGTTCTTAAATGCGCAATGAATTTTTCGATCCTTCAGCATGACGTTGGTGATAAAACGTACGAGCCATTGGCTCTACAGGGCGGTTTTTCCATTGAAGCCACTTACTGAAGATGCCGGACGAGCACCTTTTTCTTCGCTAGGATTATGTATGCAAACACGATTAGGATATTACAGAAATTGCTGTCACAGTGTTCCTCATTATGCTAAAAGAAGGTAACAAGCGTATCGATTATAAGAAATTGACACATTTATCGGCACTTATTTACCTTAAAGCAACTTAAAGCTACTTACAAAGCAAGCATGTTCGTGGACATACGCTAATGTATTATAGCTGCTGCACTACAGGCCCAGGGCCGTAGCGATGGGGATTGGGGGGGGGGGGGGAGCCCCCCCCCCCCCCAAACCGTCCAAGAAACACATGCAGTTGGCAAATTCGAGTTGTCGAGTTAGCAAGCTCTGATAAGTTTTCACAGCAAATTCCCGTTTCCATGAGTCCTGGTTAATTATTATCATCATTCGGTCAGTTTGAAAGTAAAAAGGAACAACTGAAACGCTGCCCCTGAAGGTTTCTGGTTGCTTCCCTGCAGCTCTCCTCGTATCCATGCGACTATACTCTGTTCCACATTATGTTTGCAGGAAATTAACTATATGACGTCATATTTCCTTCCACTACGAGTGCAAAGAACACGTAAATTTCCCACTCGAAGACTAACAGTTACTGCGTAGAGTCTACAAGTGTGATATCCATGTTTTTTGCACTTGTAGTGCAAGAAAATACGGCGTCATACAGTTTGTTTCCTGCAAACATAATGTGGAACAAACTATAGTGAGAAGTATGTGAGCGCTTGGCTGCATCGAGTGGGGAAAAAGAAGCTCCGCGAAAATTTGCGTAGTTGGCGAAATTGAAAATTGACTCGGCCGGTTTGTCCGCAATGTCACCACCATGACTTAAAAGTATCATAGATAATGTAGAGAATCCCCGCCGAGTTTGAAGTAGTTTGAAGTCGTGATTCACGAAAATCGTTTACAGTTGGTAAAACTAAAAATTGAGTTGGCTATTTTACTTCCTATATTTTTTCTTCCGTTAGACAGTGACGCTCAGAAGGGGTTCCAGTGAGGAGCAACTCCTAAATATAACTGGCATTTTAGGGAGGTAGAAATGTTACTGATATATTAATTAACCAAAACACAACATCAGTGCTAGGATTTAAAACTTTTCTTCGGTAAAGTGAAACATCAACAAACTCTGCATAAAACAATATAGTAAGGACTTCTGCTAAGTTATCGCCGTCTGAAGCTGTGATATAAAAAATGATGACAAAAATTCATGTTCAGTTCTAGTTCAGCTAGACGTAGTTCAGTTGCTAGCCCATTAGTTTTATGGTTTTGGTTAAACCAAAACCTATTAACTAAATCCGTACTTCATGAAAACCGGGTACAGTTGGCAAAGTTAAAAACTTACTTGGAAAAATTGAATTAGCTGTTTAATTTTCTCTAGTTCTTTTTCTGTTAACCTAACGCCACTACGATTTGAATTTGTATTAATGCAGAAACAACTATATTTTCCAACTTAAACTGTAGTTAAAAATGTTAAAAAATTTCGAAGTTCCAAAATTTGACGATAACAGTCCATAAGATCCCAGATTAAATGACAAAAGCGACCCAAAGGTCACGAAATGAGGACAAAAATTACCCCAACATCCCCTAAATCAAGGAGAAAAAAATGAAATTGGAGCATCTTGATTTCAAATGTGGAAGCTTTTCTCCAATAATGCCTCAAGTTGCTTTTAGACGAAACTGAATACAAGGTTTTGCCCATTTCTTTTGTCTTTCGACGCTCCATTTTTTTTAAAAGCTGGAGCATGACGTTGCTTCAAAATGTGAAAGTTTTTTACAATAATACCTCTAAATCTAATCGTTTGATATAAAACTGAGAAAGAGATTTCATTATTTTTCACCTTTCGATAGTCCATTAAAAAAAATGTTCTGCCTCCCGCAGGGGACGGGTGTGCCCCCTCGTAACCCGGCCTCCCCCAACCAAGTACCCTTCGCTACAGCCCTGTACAGGCCGGATTTTGGTTTGGAATTTGGTGAATTGCTGATTTGGTGATTTTTCTTGTGGCTAATAATCGCTCTCGTCTTTAAAACATCGAAGGCGTTGTAATTTAAGCTAAGCGTGTAATAGCTTAGCTGTGGCTGAAAGTTTAAAAATCAATTAAAATCATTTTAAAGTTAATAAAAATGTATAATTTAAAACTACGTAAAATTAAAATTTATATTTTGAAAACGGCCATTGCCACCGACGTAAGCGTTCTGCCGGCTGGCTGTACTGATGAAAATGCCTCCATCACTTTCAGTCCTGTGTAATCCTTTATTTTCACGCTGTGTTGTGTGTTCCTTTCGGTTTCACTGGTGAGTAGCGGGCAAGCAAGCGTCTCTCTCTAGGGGCGATTGGCAAAGCGAGCGATTTAAATGCTGCCTAATGGACGCTTCCTTTTGATCGTGTCAGTATGGCTCAGCGGTAGTTCCTCGGCCTTTAAATTCAAAGGTCGTGGGTTCAGTTCCCCGCTCAGTCTGACATCTAAGTCCAAAAGGCAACGTAGATAGGTTTGCATCCGCGTTTATTAAATCATCTTGAGCCATTGGCTTTCCGTCCTGCTAATCCATCACGTAGCAACGACATCTCCGGCAATGTCCCTTCTCAGAGTGGGTATTGTCTATGCCACTAATTTCGTTACAGGGTCAGGCCCCGGATAGTGATCAGATAGGGATCAGATGATCAGATTGTAGCATCGAGTCCGTTTCTAAAAGAGTGACGCATGACGTCAGTTTTGATGGAAGCGGCGTAATCAGATCTGATAGGCGACTGACCTTTACGATTACTGTACGGAAGTGCTCTGTTTTAACATATTTCTCGATTTTCCTGTCAAAAGATGGCAGTGAATTGTCGGTTGTTCTATACGTGTTTGCTTCCCAATAACAATTTCATCTTTCAAGATTCCTAAACAAATTTTATTTTTTTACTAATGTTGTCGAAGGGTTTATACTTTCGGAAACATAAGTGAGAACCGAACACTAACGAATTAACCTGTTATGTTAAATAAGAAGTAGAACGACGGACGGACTATAAGCGGCAGAAAAATCGAACAACACGTTAAAAAAGTGTTTGAGTTGCGTTGGTTCGTCTACAAATGAGTCTTTTGCCAGACTGTAAGAGTGAGCAGAGGTTTATTAGAAGCGGTATAGCTGACTTGCCATGTTTTAATTTTTCAACATATAGGTTTATTATTAGTTCGGGTAGACTAATTAGCAATGCTTGCCTTCGAGTCGTTATTGGTTCGTCATTCTTTTAAACTCAACAAGGTATTTTAAAAAAATGTATACAGTATAGGAGTACAGGAAGGCACGTATAGGCTTACCTGAAGAAGAAAAAACCTGGAAAGTCTGCTCTTATTTCAATGATTTTAAAATTAAGGAATAATCAAACCTTCGAATTACCAAACCTTACCTATTTTACGCAGAGCGTATGTCATACTGTAAATGGCTTGTGTTTATCTACTTAAACCACATTCAATTAATTACATTTTGTTGTAATGATTTAAGCCATTTTAAATCAATTACTAATTTATTAATTTAAGCCATTCAATCAAGGACATTTTATTTTATCTACTTTCAGTAATTCCAGCACTCATAACGATAATTTACGGTGTAGGCCGAGGAACAAATCCCGAAGAAACTGTTCTGTAAGTTGCCAGTTGTTATTTACCGAATCATTCAAATTCCACCAATGTCCTGAGCAATAGGATTTACATTTCAGATGAATTTGTTAGCGATAAGCCGGATAGGCCGAATTAGAATCCGGCACCAGACCTAGCGATTATTTCAGTCACTATCCGGTTTCTTGGGGCTGTGGCTTCAAATGTGGAGGTCCTACGCAAGAAATTGTAAGATCCTTTAAGTTCTTATAGGAAGAACAATCGTGTAAGATCCTATACGATTTTGGTACAAGATTCTGTAGGATCCTGCTAGAATCCTGCAGGGTTCTCCAAGATCCTGCAGGATCATGTACCAAGACCCTACAGGAACTTGCACACAGGGACGACGCTAGAATCACTTTACTGGGGAGGCGGCAGTGGGGCAGCAATTTTAGCCGGGGGGCGAACCGAAAAATTCTACTTTGCGGTCCCCCCCCCCCAAAAAAAAAGAATAAAAGTAAAAATAACAATCTTGCAATTCTTTCTCACACCCAACGTTCTTAACTGTTTTCTACACCATTTTCTTTTTGGAATAGTTTTAAATTCAGCTGAAAAAAAAAGATGATTTTATAACTCTCACAGTAACAACTAGGCTTCATTGATGCGACCTCAAGTCCTTCCTGTCGCTGTGAAAGAAACTGACAGTTTTCTTTTAGTAACTGGAATTTTCTTCGTTTACACGTTTGATTTTGATTTGATTTGGGAGGCGCCAGGGGAGCGGCCAAAATTTTAGGGGTGCGCGCCCCCCCCCCCCCCCTTAGCGTCGTCCCTGCTTGCACACCAACTTATGCAAGATCCAGTAGAATTTTGGTGAGGATCTTGAAACCACCGTCTAAAGATGGCGGACCTGCATTTGTTTTTAGCTAGGATTATTTACATAAACGTAATTAACAACTAAGCTATAATCGGGCCACTAAGAGAATGACTTGAGGTTATCATCGATTGTTTAAGTCGTGGCCTCGTTCGCCTGTTTTTTTGGTGCGCGCAAGGTGCGCTCTCCATTACCCGTTACGAAGGCACATTTATACTGTATGTAGATTTCGTATGGTTTGGCAACGCTATATTATGAGCTTGGTCCAGGGAGTTCCTGTCGTACGAGACAGCTGCGAATACGATCGAATCGAGCTCGCCCGTGCTTTGAATTCAATGGGAATGATGATGGCTACGTACAACACATGAAATAATTTCAGCAATGAAGAAAGATAATTTATGGTTCCTCTCATAATATAGTGAAGTGAGAAAATGTTTGCTCCAGTAGAAGTACTTTTAAAAACGATTTAAAAAGAAGGTTCGTACTTAAACGTCGCGCTTAACGTATCACTCATCCTCCTCTAGTGGTTGCTACGCAACAACAAGTAACGCAGGCAAGCCATCCAAATTCAGCTGCCCAAAAGCCAAACAAACAAAATAATTGAAACAAACATTGAACAAATATTGAATTAAATACTTTTAATTTATTTAAGAATTTATTTAATTCATACGAATAAAGTAAAATAAGACGAATTAAGAATAAAAATACGAATTTATTTCCACGTGTCTAAAAAACGCAAACTATCACGAAAAACTGTTGGACTACGACTGAAATCGATAGAAGCAGTCTCGTGATTTCGGCTGTGTTGGTGATGCGAAAATAGTTAACAATAAATTCACACGTGTGACCTTGAAGCGTGTGCAAATCCTTGTAGTAATACATTGACAGTGTTAGTTGTCAGATAAGCATGCATTTCAATGCGACCGCTCGCTTGTTTACACACGTAACCGGTACAAAGTGTAGTTGCAAATCAACATCGTCTTTTGTCCACTCCCGATCATTTCGTAAGATTTCTCGTATCCAGACGTTAAGCCTTTAGTGTTGCACAAACGTTTTGAACCCTAAAACGAAACAAGGAATCAGCGCATCGTTTTCCCCCTCACCGCCGTCCCAATTTGGCGCCGCTGCTTACTTTAATTGCTGCTAACACCGATTACAACCATCAAAAAAAGGCAAACTAGAGTGCGGTCCCCACTCCTAAATCACTGCTTGCATGCATGTGTACAACTTATTATTGACGTGTCGAAAAAAACTGAGCTGCAAAATGGGTGATAGACGCGGACGTTTTTTCCCCCGACGTCTGTACATAACTTGCCCGGAAAAGCTTATAGGCTTAACGCACCTTGCAGGAGCCGTATAGAAAAACCTCACGACACAATAGCAGCCATTGCACACATTCTGGATTGTGTGTTTGTTTTAAACTCTCCAAATTCACTCACCCTAGATTCGAAATACTTTACGACATTTTAAATTATCTCCCGAGCTTGACTGTGTTACCGCGCTTCCCTAACGAAGCCAATTTCGACGCCATGTTGAGCTCGATTCAACTCGCTGTCGGCAAGGTGCACCTATCGTAGTGGCAAACATGGGCGATATTCGACGAACGCCGAGTCATTCTTTCAGTGGCCGGACTCTAGAAGAATGTGACTCGAACTTAAGTAATAAACGTGTACTCATCGGCCGGTACATAACGCAAAACTTCTTAACAGCGCCCGTGAACCAGTGCCACAATTAGGGGTGGTGGCAGGGGGCCCAAATTTTCACAAGTCAGGGGTCCAAAAGGAACAAAAGGAAAAGGAACACTGTTGTTTTGTCTGGATTGGGAGCCTCTTTGTCCCCAAAAATTGTGCATTTGTTGAGGAGGGGCCCAAGATTTGGACCTTGCACCCCTCCTTGGGAAAAGCTATTGCGGCACTGCAGTGAACGCAAGGGTGATTGGCAGTGAGCATTCTAAAAACGCTCCCTTCATTTACATTGGCCTCGAGCGTGACGGAACACGCTTTTGATGAAGGCTGTCGGTTTTTGTTTAAATCGTTCTCTGAGATGTTTTGGTGTGTTTATGACACCTGCTCAATAACTCATCCAAACAAGCTATCCACTCACGATACATTGCGTGGAAGTGTTCATAGTATATTCCACAATTACAATGCAGGTGAGGTCGTACTGCGACGGCATGTGTTAGTCCACCATTCTCTTCATTCGTATGATGACATCTAGCAACCGTGGGTCATGCCGTATAGAATCTCGAATTTATTTGTAAGCGCTTCCAGGCAAGGACCAATTACCAAAATGGTAATAATTGCACATGCTAATAAATAGTGGCTTTGCTTTCACTGTTAAATATTATACAGCAATAAAAATAATAACTTAAAATAGTAAATGAAGCAAGCAGTCTGCATCAAAGACTGGCCTTGTGAGGAAACACAATACACTAGTCTGTGAAAAAAAGAAAAGACAACTGCCCCGACTGGAAGTCGAGCCCAGGACATCTCGTTGACTAGCCGGGCGCTCTAACCACTGCGCTACTGGGGCGGGAACTAGCTACAGGCTCCAGCCGAGCTTAGTAGATGTTCAATCCTTCTCAGTGGTGACCTAAAGATCACAAACAAACATGCAAGGAGAGAAAGCAACCAGTCGGGGCATCCTTTCTTTCTCAGACTAGTGTATTGTGTATCCTCACAAGGCCAGTCTTTAATGCAGACTGCTTGCTTCGTTTACCCTTTACCTTGTGATTTCTTTCTTTATTTAAAACAGTAATAAAGTGGTGATAAATTTGGCTAATAAAATATTAACTTTGTAATTGCTAATAATGATGGTAATAATTTTATTTTTATTATTATTAGTTTTTTTTATGATGTACTCGAACTATGTATTTGTTGCTTTAGGTGACATTTCTAATTCTCTTGTGTTGTTTTTTGTTATGTATCTTTATGGTAGCCAACACGCCACACGCGAGCATTAGCTCTTGTGGGGTGAGGGCACATACGGCATTTGTACTCTTTCCCTGATTCAATAAACCAATTCTATTATCCCTTGATAATGAGCTAGAGTCAGCTCGAAACGTCGGATAGTGTTGACATTGACATTGTGCATCTTGGGCCTCTCTCCTTCAACACACTTCGTTCCAGTGCTCACAATTTTCTTGTTAACACGTGGTTAAGCATATATTCAGGACTGACGAGACAATAACACGTACAAGCAGGGCCTACAACGTCAAAACTGTTACGGTTCCGAGTGGTTGATGCCGTTTTCATCAATCGATTTTTTTCGGCTTTGGCGCACCTTGCGCGTATCGGCTGAGAATAGTCATTCTGGTTAGGCCGGCCTTAAAACAAAAAAGAAAAATTCGTGCTAAGTTGCCTCGTGTAGTAAATACAGTGGCGTAACTAGTGGGGGGGGGGGGGGGGGGCCCAAAGGGGCGATTCGCCCTCTCTGTGAGATTCTGAAAGCTTATTCGGCAAATTGGCCAAGACACTTTTTCCATAGCTGAAAAATTATTTACCGCCATATGGCTGCATTTTGAGGTCAAAGACGCAACTTTCATCTTAGCTAATTTATACTTCTGCTATTTCTCCTTTAAATCACTAAAATAACCACGTAACAAATGGAGAAATACGAAAATCAGTAAAGATAAAGAATTACTAACTCCATATTTTGCTTAAAATTCCCAACATTTCTAACAAAGTATATATCAGTGTTTAAAAAGTAAGTATCTAGTATGAAAAACTGAAAGATTTACATTATACATTTGTTTTTATGCGTAAAATGCAGTCAGCAAAACTGGTTTTATAAAAATGTTTCCAACGGCGCTTTACAAGGCCAGAAAATGCCAGAAAATAGCAAAAATGCGTCAGCTTCCGTGGGTCTTATTCGGTTCTCCCTCCACAGCATTCGGCTAATTGCTTAGTGATGCCCCCTCAGTACAAAACCCTAGTTACGCCACTGAGTAAATAACGTGAGTTTTATATCAACTTTTCGTCATTTTTATGTTAGATTTCGGCATGAAAGCGACAGCTGCTTCTAGCTCTAAAATCCAAAGTGAAACTATACGCATTGCAGGGTTTTGATGGTAGCAATGGTTGGTGTCGTGAATAGAATATTTGGAATACGCGCGTAAGGATTTCAGCCACAGTGTGACCAGATTTGAAAATGAAAAACGCTACTATCATACCCTAAAATGCTACACTGCAATTATTTAAGCAATTAAGAAATAGACTACGAATGCTACTTTTTTTTTAAAACAAATTAACGTTAAAAAAAAATAAGTAAATAAACTAGAAGTAAATCCGGTTAGAGATACAGTAAAGACTGTAACAGATCATGCCAAAAAGAAAAGGCGACTAAATCTACCATACACATATAATGAGGAGTAGCTGCTGCCATCTCAACACCAATTGGCAAAGTTGCAAAGTGGCTAAGGTTTCCAAAGTCTGCCCACTGATGGCGCCACTGACCATTGCATAGCATTGTGGACGGCAAAGCCGTTTCGGCCTTTATTGTAGGAGTCTCTCTTAGAGGGCGCAAAATTCGGCCGTTCACCTACAGAGCATTGAAACGACGTAGTATTATTGTATATAGCTCTATGCTGGAGCCTTAATGGGTTAGCTGCAAGGGGCACTGCAGGGAGAAACAGAAGGGTGTTATACTGAAGCCGATGCAGTGAAGAGTAATTTCTTAGACCTAAAACGCGCGATTTTTGTTGTTGGAGAAAACAACGTTATTTTAAGCCTAAGAAATCCGCTCTTCCGTTGTTTTTTCCCTCCACTTTTATGTAGTGCACCTTGTAGTTATGCCCTCCAAAACCCATACTGGTGCCAATCTGGTGCCAATATGGCGGCAAATGTCACTGCTCTATAGAGCAGCGTCAAGTGACGTCATATTGGCTACAAGATAGCACCTGGAGGGCATAGCAACAAGGTACACTAGATTAAAATGTAAGGGAAAACAACGGCACTTCTAGTCAAGAGAGTGCTTTGAGAGCGGTTTTTTTTTGGCTTAAAAGAACGTTGTTTTCTCCAACAACAAAAATCGCTCATTACATGTTTAATAAATCCAGTCTAATAGCATTGGCTTCAGTAAGACGACCTTCTTTTTGCCCTCCAATGCTCCTTGCAGCTAACCCAGTTACTGGCGCCACCATTGAGTTATACACACTAATACTACGTTGTGTCACTGCTCTATTGTGTTGGTGTGCACGGGTCAAATTTCTTTCGCGTATTTATGAAATTTCGGTCGTTTATAAAAAGTTTTAGATTTTCAATTTTAGAACGCGGTAAAAGTGTGGGCAGTCAGAATTAACCTAATGTGACGTAGGTGGGGTTGTCAGATAACGGCCAGACTTTTGGCACGGCGCTGTTAAACGTTACGTCATCACCCTTTATTAGTTGGTGCCAAGCTGGTGGCAAATGTCACTGCTCTATAGGGCACACACAAAGTTGATTACCTATGCGAAAAATGCTACAAAATAAGCTGATATTAATAAAAATGCAACTAAAACGATACATTTTTCTTTGAAATGCTACCTTTACTACCACCGCACAATTTTGGGGGCTAAAAATGCTACGGTACCACCAAAAATGCTACATCTGACCACACTTATTTCAGTGGTAGTAAGTTGAATCACTACCAGAAGGCGCCACACATTATTAGATTAGGACCATATTTACATGAACTTAAACCAAGAACCCGCCCAATATCGCTTGAGGCCATGCGCGTTGGGACTGAGCTCCATCCCGAAAACTGAAAATATCTGAAGGCCTTTATTTTTTTTATTTATTTATTTTTTTTTACTCTTGTTCACTTGTTCAATTTTTACCAACGCAAATCTAGCCTCGAGTTGGTAAAAGAGGTTGCTATAGGAACCGTACGCGACTTTAAACTCGAGTATGAGTTTAATAATCGCCTTCGTCAGCCACTACATTCACTCTCTACGTCAGCCACCTATTCTAACAACTCATTTTCCAAGCAACGAGTTTCGGTTTAGCGTCAAGGTGTGTCACGACGCAGCAACGTAGGATAGCGGGTAGAGTACAAGGTGTGTCACAACGCAGCAACGCAGGGTAGCGGGTAGAGTACCCGATGACGTCTACTATTTCTTATTTGAAAGTTATAAAAAAAAATACAGATAATGAATAAATTCTGAGCAATGGTAAAAACCAATGCTTTTCTGAAACATCTGTGAAAGCTGAGAAAGTAGTCGGAAGAAGGTTGATTTAAGAAAGTAAATCATTTTTACCAGGTGGACGGGTTGGAGAGTACTATAGGCATTGTGGAGAGGACTCCTCCACACGAGGGCCCTATATGGCCTCGGGTTCTGCGTATCTAGGGCCGGCTTTGCCTAAACCAATTTTTTTCTGTTAGTTGTTTGCTCGTGTTTAGCGAATATTCGCTAGGTAAAAGACTCAGAAACAAACAGACCGGTCAAAAAAAAACCTAAACTGGGTCAAATATGCAGAGTGATTTTTGCATAATGTACGGAGTGATCAGAAAAACGTTCAGAACTAGTAATTCTATCCCTAGAAATTTCATGTTGGCGATAGTGGCTGGTAGAGGGGCGGGGGGGGGGGGGGGAAGGACTAAAGAGGACGTAAAAAAGCTTAGGCTTATCCAATTCCAATTTTTTTAATACATCTTAATTTATCGTTTTCGTCTTGTTGAGTTGGACTACATTCTTTCGTCGTGGGGGGGGGGGTGGGGAATACGGTATAAAATTGTGGTGTGGAGCAAAATTGCTAGCTTGCCCCTCCCCCAAGAAAAATTACTGGTTAATACCCTGGTTCCTGCACTCCCGAATTCTTCCAGCTCAATCCGGGACGAGACTAGCCAATTTTGAACTATTTTGAACCATTTCTAAGAAGAAAGTTTCCTTCGTATTCATTTGTAGACTTCGGTGAGTGACGCGTTGCGCAATAAGCTTGAAAAAAAATTCGGGCCGTACGGGTTTCACTTTCACGAGCAACGAACGACATTCTTTGCTTCCAATAATTGGTTGTATCAGTCCGAAACGGATGACGGGGGTTAAGCAACGGAAGTGTGGTTAATTGGAAAACCTGAAGATAAGTCCCTCGTCTTCTCGATCGTCTGCAACACGATGACATGTACGAAGAAGCTGATGGAGAAATTTTGTTACTTTACCACCCACCATGCTTTTTTTCCCCCTCTCCCGTCCTCCTCCTCACCCCCTTCCCCTCCCCTTTTTATTTTTAGTTTTCCTTTTTTTTTTTTGTTTGGTTTCCGTCTTCACAGAAACGTCGCCTCCAACTTGTCAACCAACTTTCGACGGACCAAACATCGTGTTAGTAAATCTTCTCTCGACCAATTTCCGTTGACGACGGACAACACACAGTCCGGAACAGAAATTGAGAAATTGGAGCTTTCCACCCACAAGGAACAGCCAGCGATGGCCGACCAGCCAGTCAGCCCGCCCGCCAACCATCCATCCCCTCCAGCATGCTTCAGAGCGAAGCAACAACAGGTGCTTAACAAGGGAACACGTTCGGGTTCTGCAGAGCAAGGGCTCCAATGTCAATCTATAGTGTAGCATATGTCGCTCGCTTGATGTCCCTCCGCCTTCCTCCTCCCTTAACTCCAACCGAACCACGACCAAAGTCATCAATTTATCGATCCAACACAGATTGTCCTCTCCGCTTTCTGTCGTCCACGTGCACGTGAGGTGCAAAAGTTTACAGTTCCAATGTCGTCTCAGACGTACAATTCGAATGGGGGTTGTGGTCCGCTCATGGCAGTTAGAATGGTTTGAAAACTCTGAAGATACCTGCAGGTTTATGGCTGCTTCTTCCCGGCAGCAGCTAAGTATAGACAGGAGTGACATAAAGAAAGGTTCATAGGGCTCGACAGATTGTCCATGAGAATATTACTGCGTGTTCCGTCTCTCGTCCTGGGTCGCGACCCCATGCGGCCAAATGTGGGACTATACTGGTGGTAACTATTTTCTAGGATAACTCACGTTAAAAAAAAACACCTTGTATAGATTTTAGCCTAATAGATAGGTGCTGCACGGATACGGGACTACGTCGGACGGAAATGAGAATGAGATTGATTGGGGATGCTTTGTGGAACAGTGAAAGTTATGAGAAAGTAATAAAACTAGAGTTCGCCATGAATTTCTAGTTAAAATAATCAAAAACCAGCACTTACTCTGGTTGGACTGGAATGAAAGAAAATGGTTAGGCGATTGTTACCCTTAAAAAGCATGGTCACATTGTTGGTATGGCAACGCTCGAGCTTAAAATGTTCATCATTCAATTTACAATCATCATCATGTGTATGCCAGCTACACCAACTTTCAGCAAAAATTACACCCGCCCAAGCGAAGCAATGTATGGTAGCGGACCTTTAAGTTGCTGAAATAAAGTATCTGAGAATCTGTGAAAAAGGGCGAGAGACTGGCAATGTGAAGGGTATCATCGATGCCCTGTAACGATCAGTAACAAACGCAAGTTCATTCTTGCCATGGTAGCAAAGAAAAACGGGACGGTTTGTATGCTAGACGACGGTTACAGTGACAACAAAGAGCCTGGTTGGGTGGCCGATGGATGGTGTTTGGTGTGCTATGTTTCATACGGCTCCTCCTGTTTCATAATGTAGAGCTTGTATAGGTTTAGGCTGAGGTTAAGTTTTGTAGTAAGCAGAGCGATCGGCTTCGGGCCTTGTAAGCTCGTAAATAAATGAAATGAAGAAAAACGGCGAGCCTATAACAATCATTAACAAACGAACTCTGGGTGAAACTTGGAAATTGAACTGGTACGCCGTTTCGCTGGTGATCTGTTCAAAGCACTGGGAGCCGGCACGGAGAAATGAGAAAATGGTGAGTTGTGCAACGACGAAGCATTGCGCCGTCAAGTTCAGGAACTCACTATTAAAAATGGGCAATTCCGCAATGATAATAGCGTGTTGCGAAAAGCCAATGCTGAACCACGAAACTAAGACAAATCCGGAACTGCAACGATCTATACAATCAGTCGTTCTGCGGAACCACGGAAGCAAGCAATGCCACCAAAAGCACAGGAACAAAGTAACAACGGGAAAGCTGTTTACTTTTCAATTCAATATTTTCGAAATCAAACAAGTATTGCGAGGGTTTGTTAGGCAGCAAAGATGGGAGCCCTCTGGCATGGCAAAAAGCTCGCAAGGCATACTACAACACCAGTATTAATTTTCGACACCGTTCTTGGTCACAAAATACACAAAACCTAAAATTTTCAGGCGGAAACCCACACCAACGAAGCCTGGATGTGGCCATATTGGCAATATTTGTGCTTTAAATAACCATGCAATTCCTTTTCGTGTTGATATACTGATAAGAAGCAATTTCTCTTCTACGGTTTCTTCCTCAAATGCGTTTTTTCCCATAATCAACTTATTTTTCGCCCTTTTTACAACTAACTTAATTTTATGATACGCAAGGTATCAGATGCGTTTAGTCAGGGGGCGAGAGGGAGGGGAAGCACTTTCGGTTTCTTTCTCAGGAGTCAGTTAGACCCTTTTTAGGCTTTTTAAAAGACTTAATTAACCTGAAACGTGGGTAAGCCATACAATGGCTAAGGACGGCCCTTAACTTCTGCTGTTTTCATTAGGCTTATGCCACTACTTGGGCCAAACGTCGTCGGATCTTTCTCACATTTAATAGGGGGATGTATTTGAACTAGAGAGTTCGTTTTTCGGGTTTTGGGCACTAAGCCGATTTTTAGGCCTATTTCTTTTTTAGCTCTATTTTAATTTCATTAATCAGGAGACAATTTTTGGTCATATTCAATCCATTAACACTAGGACCCATAATTTTTGACGGGTTTTCAGCTAGTACTTCTATATTATTAAACAAAACTTGTTAAGACACAATATATATAAAATTGAGGCAACAGTGAGTTGCTTGGAGGTAAAGGCAAACTGAGAGAAAGGTCTACTTCCGTAATAGTGCATTCAGTGTCCCTGTCGATCACCCAGTGGTCCTGCCGGATCTGTCCCAACAGTGCCAAAAAATAGCACTCGTACTACAATTAATCCAGACGTGCGGCAGCTCTGCATCCAACAGCATTCCACGTCAATGAAGCACTGAAGGACATGACTGTCTTTTTCAAGCCAAGGCCGACTGGGGTAGAAGTCGGTGCCTCCCCTTCTGACTCAACACCAGTTCGCGCACATGCCAGAAAGTTTATGCCTTTTAGCATTGCTTTATTTTAGATTCTTGCAATGTCGAATTAACTAGCTTATTCTGCTCCAGTCCCTAACTCTCCCCTGTACCAATCTCTACCTAAACTCTCCTCCAGTCCATAACTCTCGCTCAGTCCCAAACTCTTCTAATTCAAACTCTCCCAAGTACTAAACTCTCATGAAAAAAAAAACTATTCTCCTGTCCCTAACTCTCCCCTGTACCAAACTCTCCTAAACCCAAACTATCCTCAACCCAAACTCTCCTAAACCCAAACTCTCCTCCAGTCCCATATTCTCCTGCAGTCCCTAACTCTCCCTATTACCAAACTCTCCTCCAGTCCCAACCTCTCCGAAACACAAACTCTCCTCCAGTCATAAACTCTCCTTCAGCTAGCTCTCGTCTAGTTCCTAATCCTCCTCCTGTCCCTAACTCTCCCCAGTCTCTAAACTTGCCTAAACATAAACTCTCCTCCAGTTTCTAACTCTCTTTAAGTCCCTAACCCTCTCCCAGTTCCAAACTCACCTAAACCCAAATTCGACTCCTGTCTAAACTCTCCCCAGTCCCATACTCTCCTAAACCCAAACTCTCCACCAGTCCGTAATCTAAACCCAAACTCTCCTCCAGTTCCAAACTGCCCTAAATCCAAACTCTCCGCCAGTTCCTAGTCCTCCTAAAGTCAAACTCTCCTCCAGTCCCTAATTCGCATAAACCTAAACTCTTCTCTATTCCACAACTCTCCTACACCTAAACTCTACTAAACCCTTGCCATCACCCACTTCCGATTATCAAACAAGTTAAACGTATTTCCAGTAGTTGTAACTATTACATTTAAGCTCATATTCGTTCTCAACTCAATACTGTTACTCTACATCTGACCTCTAAAATGACAGTACCATGACATTAAATTTGCTTCAAGATCCATTTCGACGACTTACACTTATTAATTACGTGTAGCCCATTTCTTGCCCCTGTAAGGCTCGATTTGTCAAAGTATAGGTACAAATAGCCAATGTGTTTTCGTGGCCTTCCTTAAGGCTGGCCACAAACTAAATTAGACATTTGTTTCGTGACGAGGCGTTCCGAGACAAATGTCCAATTTGGTGTGCGGCTAGCATCGTGCGTAGCGCGTGTGTAGATACATGAAGCTTCGCCTTGTTGTCGTGAGACGCCTTATGACGTATCGCGACATTGTCGTATCCGGTGTGTGGCACTCAGCTCATTGCTATGGTTCTGGAGACGTCTCTCTCTACAGGAAGTTGAGACAGGTTTCGATAAAACGTCCTGTCGTGAACCCAAATGTCGCACACCAAAGTCGCCACACCAAAGTCGCACACCAAAGTCGACAAAACGTCGCACGACAGGACATTTTGTCGAAACCTGTCTTGGCATGCTGCAGACGTCTCCAAGACCATAGGAATGAACTGAGCGCCACACACCGGATGTGACGTTGTCGCGAGACGTCTTTTAGGCGTCTCACGGCAACAAAGCGAAGCTCCTTCTAGTTTCGTCTGTCGGGGGTCTCTCCACCAGATGCGACGTCTCGTGACGTTTCGTCTGGCAACGACGTTTTGTCGACTTTTGGTGTGCGGCCACCCTTAGTGTGCGGTCAGCCTTACTTTTCCGTTCACCGCTGAAATTACCTTTTGCAGTTTCTGCATGCACCATCAATGAAACGATATAATTTTCTGATAAAGAAACTTCCTTAAACTTTTCTAACTTTCTCTTCCATTTCCTTCCCCACACCCCTCACAGGTCCCTCTCCTTTTTTTTTCCGAACAATTTTCTTTTTATGCTGATGTTGAAAATCGCACGAGGAATAGGGGGTGTTATTTCGTCGACCTTTACTCTTCATTTGCCAGTTAATGACTGGTTTTGAAAGCAGTTAGGCATTGAAAACTCATCAATCCTCGTCTATATGACTGCCCCTTCACCCCAGCACACCCCGTCCGAACACCGAACAGACCCGTAGTGGATTTTTTTATGGCGATAAATTAATCACGTCTCTCTTAAGTATTCCGCAAGCTTTGCTATACTATACAGCAAAACTTTCGTGTAATACTTAGTAGTTTTTATTTTATTTTCATCATACGAATATCGTTTTGTAGAAAAGTATAATGGGCAGATTATACTGCCGACTTCGAAAACCACTTAAGTCACGTAAACAAATTCAGACGTTCATAACGCCGTAATGGGAGGCCATTTTCCCATGCCGAGTTTTATACGACCCCTTTTATCTTCCGAAACAAACGTTAATCATTAATGCTTTTGGTTGTTAATTAGTGATTCTGGCCAAGCTTTTCGCATAGCAGACAGGTTTTAATAGAAATGGAGCACTGAGTGCACTTTGCATTGCGTCGGTTTAACGGGAACCAACTTTTATCCTATTAACTTTCACTATTTTTTTTTTAATTTTTCTTCCTTCGATTTTTTTTTAATTTTTGTGTTTTACTTTTCTCCCCATTGTAGATGTTGGCTTAATAACAGCCTGTTCACCTTAATATTGATGATCCCCGTCTGCATATCCATGGCGGTAAGTAAGTACGCACTTCCGGTATTTTTAAAAATGTTAACCTCGATCCCATGTTTTAAAGCGTGCCCGCCCGGCCGCCTTTCCTTTCACGTCAATTAGTGGATCGTAAAATCTAAACCACCCAACTTATTAAAGTTGCGTTTATGACCCGTCTGCTTGTAGATAGTGTGGGCGATAAAGTGGTAAATAAAATTGCCAGCAATATCGTTTTGTCGCCGGGCTTCTCTCCCGGCTAATGCTACGTATACATACGCGAGACTTAGACCTGGTGGCGAACCGCGAAGGTGAACGGATTAACGAGTCTCGTGTACCTCATGATGAAGCGTGGTGATGGCTTTGGAAGCGTTGAAAGGCCTTCTTCTGAACCGTCAGCGCGAATTTGACTTTTCGGTAATGTATCCAGCCGTTATTATACATATAGCTTCTTGCTTAAAGGTGGGTGTTCACCATCACCAACGGAAAATCTTAAGAACGTAACATGTCGCCATCTAGCGGCCGTGACATTGTTAACCTTTACTGCTTACTACCAGGTGCTGGAGGAACATAGCCTACCATTTTCCCCTCAATACCTGGGTAGAGACCGGTCAGTATGTATGTGTGGGGAGTCGGGGGAGGAATTTAAAATGTGACCTCCAAATTTTCGATGATCTTCCCCTCCCAAGACCATTTCCTCTTCCATCCCCCACCCCACCCAAGGTCCAAAAAAATGTCTACCCCCTCCCCCCCCCCACCGCAAAAAAAGTATGCCTTTTCAGGTTAAGTGTAGATGATTTCCCTGTGGAGTAATTAAAAAAAAAGATTTCGCATCGACAGGGTCCCTACTGTGTGGAAAACGAGCCATGACTTAAACGACCCATGTTGTTCTTGACAACATCTCCCACGGTTCTGCGAATGTTGTAACGCTAATAATATCGCAAAAAAAAAACAACGTTCGTTTCTATGATGTTTTCTCTCGTGGTACTGTTGAGATAGTTCCAGTATAATTTTTTTAAATGTTACTAAGATCATGCTAAGTAGAATGATAAAAGTTTGAGGAGCTGCATCAAACTCGTTCGTATAAAAAAAAATACAGCCACTCTCATCATGAAATTCCTATTGTGTAATTACCTACTTTTATGTGTAATTGTCTATAATTTTATCCATTCCTGTCCCCTCATCGCCCCAACCAAAGAAATCCTCCCTACTCCCCGCCGAAAATGTGTGGTAGTTTGCCTAAATCCTGACCGCCGCGAGAGTTAGGACAAAAATACACGTGGACTGTGGACCTCTTCATAATTGTTAGATGATTTCTTAAAAAACTACAGCCGGTAGTGTATCGAGGAAATTGAACAAAAATGGCTAAGCGACTACTGCCTCTTTAATGTGAGAGATGCATATTGGCTCTATTAAGCCAGTGCGAGTTAGTATGTATATTGCCTTCACAGCATTAACACATGCAAAATGAAAAATACCACATGGTGCACAACACCTTCTAGAAAGTGGTACTTAAAGAACTGTTCGCTGGATGTTCAACGGCGTTTTGAGAAATTTTGACTGCTGAAAGTGTCATGTTTTGAGGTCCAAAAACTACTTTTTCCTCCAGTTGGGTTGGTATTTTTTGTGACTCCCCCTCCCCCTACCCCCTTGACGGGGCTACCCTCCTAAAGAGGGTCCAAAAAATCTATGAGTCCCAATTTTCCCCGGTTCCCCCTCCCCCGCCTTTACATAGATAAATGACTGGTCCCTTAGCGCGGTCTTAAATTAGGCATCCTTCTACGGACACCCACCTTTAACTATAAATTGGTGTTAGATTTTTTTTCTTTAAATTTTTCTGCCAACGAAATAAAAGCAAACTAAAAAATAAAAATTCTTTGAAGTTCCGTAAGGAAACTGCGCAAGGAAATTTGCGTAAGGCATACACACACAAGGAAAACATTGTGTAACGCAGACTTCGTTGGTAACAGTTTTTATTTAGTGTGGACTGCGGATGTCCGTAAAAACTTGGCTACACACCTTAGCAAGTCTGATTTAAGTGACGAATGCCGAAACTTGTCAAATAAGTCACTGTATGTTGAAAGTTTTCTTAATCCTCCATTCTTTAGAAAACTCGGAACAAAAAGCCAGATGCACAGTCAGAAAAAAGCATTAAAACTTGTTTGTGATAGAGGCCATTCCACAATAAATAAATAAATAAATAAATAAATAAAATAAATAAAATAAAGACATATGCAAAGACATTTGAAACATCCGCAGGGCCAACCATTCGGTCAATGAGTCACGTACCCCACGGTCATTATTTGAAAAAAACTGACACACACTGAGAAGATGGACACAGAGGTGGTTCAAGGTAGATTTCGCGCCCCGGGCGAACTGACTTTTGGTGTCCCTTTCTGGCGCCCACTTCGTTTTTTGGAGCCCCCATAGGCTCTGAATTTTTGGCTCTTTGTTATCATTTTGACTTTTGGCCCCCCCCCCCCCCCCCATCTACAACCATGGCATTTTACTGACGTACTGAAGTGAAAGGATATCCCTGCAATCACCACTTTTAAATTAAAAATGGCGGAATTTAACATTTTTATTCATTATTTATAATCTTTTTACCTCATTCGTCTCATGCAAAGGTTCATCTTACAATTTTGAATTATTAAAATTAGTCTGTTTGATGATAACTGTTATTTTCCAATGCAACTATGGTTTGGTAATAAATTCCTCACATGTTGGTGCCCCCCCCCCCCCCCCCACCTCCACTGAGCTGGTGTCTCAGCTGAGCAGCCGCCCGGATCGCAAGGCTCCTGGACGGACCTTTTATCGGGTTTAATTATACGTTTTCATACCACGGCTGTGACATCATGCTAACTCAACTCTATAATAAATTTCAATAGGTTAAATCCCGTTAACCGTGACCAGAAGTGTGCGTCATCGCAAAGAAATGTGGGTTATGAAGTTGCCCCAGACTTTTGTCGATAACCCACACTTTGCCGATAACCCACGCTTTTGTCACTTTCGGATCACGCGACTGGGAATGCGCACACCAACAACTAAATACAGCTTCCAAAAACGTAACGGAATAAAACGTACAAAAGGAATTACTTAACTTGTCGGAATGTCCCGAATGAAATCCTATCCCTGCTGACTCTCACGTGTCTGGCCCATAACTAAGTTTATTCACTCCGCGTAACTTCCCCCCCCCCCTCCCTCCACAAACTAAATTGGAATGACTTTCATTCATACCGATACCCTTTTGCCGTATTTTTCAAATAATTTTAAAACTACAAACGAACAAAATTAATGACTGACCTTGCCAGAATGTCCCACAATGTCGTTCTATCCCTGCTGCCTCACATATCGAAGTTTATTCACTCCGAACAGCTTCGAAAATACGAGCGAGCTTACCAGCCAAGCCTTGCCAAACGACACCGTCTGTCTAGCTACCACCCTCCCCCTCCACAAACTTGAGTTGCCGAAGGACTCGTCCGTCCAACACCCACCTCCCCCTCCGCAAACTAAAATGGGGTGACCTTCATTCATATCAGAACATGCTGATTGATTACCGTATTTCCTGAAGTAATTTTCACAAAACACAAACACGTTTTAATCAGATACGAGTTACCTTGACGTCCCAACTGCGGTATAAATTAGTTATTGGTGAAAACTCACGGTTATCGATTTTTGACCCACGGCTGCCATGATTATCCCGGCTCGAGTATGCAAATCTGTCTCATGCTCCACACTCGAGATATGTGCATATTCTCGCCGGGCCAATCATCGCAGCCATGGGTTAAAAATCGATAATCGTGAGTTTCTCACCAATAACTATTACGTATTACAACATCTGACACGTGATGTCATCCTCATTCCATTGTGTGCGCAGCGTATCTTGAGTCCTGCAGGTATTTTATGAGCGCGTACGTCTTCCTGGAGGGGGCGGCTTTAATCGACGGCCACCATTGTTTTTGTAGACATCTTGGATACCAACAAGGCACTCTGCCACCAAAAACATACAATCGAATATGTGTTCGTTCTGGGGCGAACTCAAGATAGGCCGCGGACACTTTAAAATCGTGTAAAACAGATGCCGAAACATACGTTTCTAGTGGTATTTATGACAGTGCGTAACGGCCTATTGTTCCATGTTGAAACTCGTCCCGCGTTCATGAAAGTTACGTTAGTATTGGAAAGCAAATGCGATTTTGCTACTGTTCGTAGTAGACTTTTGTCTTGGTGAGCGAAGCCAAGTTTGCAGAGGAGATTTCCATTCACCAGCAAACAAAATATGCAAAGCAGCCCTTTACAAAACAGTTTTTCAGACATTTACAACCTCTTTTATCCACAAAGCTTTATACAAAATGAGAAATTGGTAGCACACGCATTTTTAACGATTTGGTTAATTCACTTTTTTTAAAGCATAGATTCACGCTATTTTTCGCTATGTAAATAAAAGAAAGTTGCCAACTCTTCACCAGCTTCCCATAAATTTGATGCGTGTGACTGGGTGACCGACGGCCCGGATTCAAGAGTGTCCTTCGCCCAACCCTGTTTATTTGGTAAGAGAAAAGCTCCAAAATGCGCTCGTATTCACGTCCATTTTTAGCATGTAAACTATTCCTCGGTTTTGCCAGGAGGAATTCACACTCTCCCGTTGGACGGGGGAGAGTAACCATGTTATAACCCTCGCTTTCTATTCCACTGCTCATTTGGGTAGGAAGCTGCGAATTTTGCGTTCTGGCTCCAAGGCAGTTCATTTAACATCACCGAAATCGTATTTCAGAAAAGCAGTGCTAAGAGGCATTAGTTCCTGACATGTGTGAGAACTGGCTTGGAGCTCGAATACGAGAAGCACTTCAATACACGTTCCAAGCTGACTCTACTGGATACTGTAGTCGAACTTATTTAATGAAGCTTGGTAAATTTTCAACTCGCAATCGGATGCTTCCTCAGAAACGTAAAATACATTAAACCTACATAAAAACACTGCCTGCACATCAAAAAATACTTTAACATAAGAGAGATTCTTAACATGTAAAAATCGGAAGGAAAAAATACGCAAACGATCATGGGATCATGAGTTAACACACAAAATTGGATCCCATGATCCTTTGCGTTTTTCTTTCTTTTGACTGGACGTGTACCGATATTTTATGTGGTAAGAATCTTTCTCATTTTAAAAGTATTTTTCGATGTGCAGGTAGTATTTTTATATTAGTTTAATGTATTTTATGTTTCTGAGGAAGCATCCAATTGTGGAATGCAAATTTACACAAGTGTTATTAAATATGCTCACCAAGGCTATCCTATTCCGCCTGGAGTTTTTATTGAAGTGGCGTGGAACTGGGAGCGAAACACGTAATTTCGACCTGTCAGTCAGTCTTCGCTTGAGGAACAAAATTCCTGTCTAGCTTCAAGTTGTTGGAATTACTGACCCTTCCGGACGCTTTCCCAAAACGTAACAACACCATGCCCGAAACGAATGGTTGCGCCATTACTTTTTCCCTTCTCTCTTTTTCAGGTTAATTTCTTTTTTCTCATCAACATTTTGCGAGTTCTTATAACGAAATTACGGGCCGTCAACTCCCCCGATGTTAATCAGACAAGGTAAGCAAATGGAAACTCAATCAATTCCCCTCTCATTCGATTGTTAAAGACAATGTTGTTTTCTGTTTTATTTACGTTTGTGTTAATTTGTGTCAATCGAGTTAACGAATCGCTCTTCTGCCTTCAGCCTCAACACGTGTGTGCGTGTGGATGTGTGTTTTTTTTTAAAGGAATTGGTGGGGCGGGGGGAGGGGGGGGGGGGGGGTGTTTGTGGGTGCACGGGAATACACCTGCCTGCCCAACTGTCTTACGCCCAACGAGTTACAATCAAAAATAGAATAACGACCAGGTTTCTTCAGGTTGTTTTCGTTGATTGTTTGCCTGCAATCTCCTTCCAGAGCATTTTTGTGCGTCATGTATAGAAATAAATGGTTTTGATCTTTTAGATGCAGAGGTTGCTGCCACAATTATCCTCCCCCGCAATCTACGTCAACCTCTTAATTAACGAGACAGAGATTATGATGATGACGACCTGCGGACCTGAACTTTCATTTGATTCTGGAAAGCGAAAGCTTATCAACTTAATTTCCGTTCTCAAACGAACGAAAACTGTAAGCCCATCGCGGTCACCGTTAAAGGGGATGACTCCTAGCTTGGGCAGCTTGCACTCGCAGGTTTGGCTGGAAAATAAACTATTATTCAAGAGTTGTGTGGTGTCCCAGTAAGAGAGAATTAAAGATGACAGAATGGACAGAATTATTTGGTTTCGATCTGCTCAATGATTGAAAAATGTCGGTGAAATGCTTAGCGCTTATCAAAGGGGCTTGTCCTCCGTCGTTCGCGCGTCGCGTGGATACAGAGTACTATACACATAATAAAAGAGGTGAAACGAGCCAGAAGTCTTATCGAAGAACAATCCGGCTTTTTTTTTATATAATCACTCTTATAATCACTGGAACTCGTGCTGAACGTCTTTATAATTGTTAACATGTCTCACGTTATAATTCATTATTTATATCACTATAGAGCAGTGACCTGTGACGTCACAGTTTGCTGCGGTACAGTAACTGTTATCATGTGGCCGTGGAGCCCGACCTCTGGCTAGACTGGTGGGGAAGACGGCTTGGCTTTCCGCCATTTTGTTATTTTGGCTTGTTTCGTGCCATCCTCGCTGGTGTCATGTTTATCCATCAAGATGGTTAACGATTGTCGGATTTCTGGTTGTGGCAACAAAAGAGAAGTAGTGGGTTCGTCCTTGTTTAGATTTCCAGCGAATTCCTTCCTCCATGGCTAAACCAGGTAACGTCGTCTGCTTGCTCCATACGCTATTATTTACCCCACCACTACAAGATGGCGGCACGCGTTGTTCGGTTGCCATGAGCAACGGACAACGATGACGGTGCTCTATAGGGGTTCCAGAGCGATCTGCGAAGCTTTTCAGAGTTTGCTAGTTTGCTATCCCAGTCAACTTCCGGTAATGGCAGGGAAAACGTTTTTCAGGTCTCTCTGGACAACGTACGAGTGCGAATAATGACTTCGAACGTGAAACAAGCTACCAATAAAGATGTGCAGCGCGAGTTCCAGTGATGATAATATCGCATAAGCGAACATTTAGTAAGGGCTCGTTTATGCAACTGCAAATTTCTCACTTACTATCTTTCACTTCGTTAATACTAAATATGCTGGCTGCTTCTCGCCTTTACCGAAGACTGTGGCTTTCAAGTTATCTATACGTAGTAACCCGGCATGGGAACAACGCGGACGCAAATTTCCTCCTCGTGCCTCGCGACACGGCGTACGAAGCGTGCAACATAACAGCGTCGATTTATGACAACTAGAGAACAATCTTTACTGCTGTACAAGACGACGGACAGATTTCTGAATGCCGGTATTCGATGATTTATCTTCGATTCGACAACCCCGAAACGGACGCCATGTTGGATTTTGAATTCTCACTGCGAGTAGCTATTTATTCTGCCGTCGTTTGATCACTGCTAGAAGCTGTTTTTTTCAGCAAGAATAGCACATTTTGGAAATTGCAAGAATGTTGTACCAATGTTTAAAATGACTGTTGCACTTTGTTCTTTACTGATCCGTGTTGTTATTTATAATACATTTAAATTGTTGCCTATTACCGCATTAATTTAACAGAAACGGGAAATTAATCGTAAATAAATAACGGTTGCCTAGCAAATAGCTTTCGGCGAGCGAGAAGGCCTTATGCGTAAACGCGCCCTAATGCTCAATTGTTCTACAATAAGCTTTTTGGCTGGTTTTACTCCTTTCATTATTATCCATGCGACGCGCGAGCGACGGACGACAAGCCCCTGTGGTTGTTATCAGCGGTCGAATAAAAGGAGTAAGGACTAACCTAATGTAAGAACATAAAAAAAATTTATAGATGTACAAAAATGTATTTAGAGAAACTATCAAGTTCGGAAAATAGAGAGCTTGGTTCCAATTTACAGTCTTTTGCCCCCACTCGCGGTAGGTAGTATATGCTACTCCCGCGTCGAAGTCCGTCTGGGAAACGCCGCCTTCACAGGTGAGAAGAACACTGAAGTATGTCGTCGTAAAATAAAACAGTCTTGGCTTATTTTCTGTTTGGATGACATCGAAGCACTGCAGGCAAGGAACCGTTATTCTGAAATTCTTATTAGTATTCTTATTGCCGTCGTAGGCCTAAGTCGAGTGTGGTCATAAACATTTCCCTATCAGCCAGAGAGAAAATACCAACTCTGCCTTCAAGTAACCATACAAGTCTATTTTAATCGGTGGTTGTTCCATCGTTTATAATTGTAAAGGGTGGAATCAAGATCATTCAGGTTATCAGTCATGTAAAGTAGAAAATATGGGAAGAAAACATTCGACCCTTTCTTTCGATATCAGCAATAACTCTCAAAATCCTCCAAGGCAACGCCAAAATAAAAGGGGTAACAATACGAGTACACGGACACGTTGCACAGCTTAACGTGAGAAAAAAACGTTAACAAAGGTTCAGGGACGACACTACTGTGTGCGCAACGTATCTTGAGTCCTGCAGTTAGTTTATGAGCGGCTACGTCTTCCTGGAGGGGGCGGCTTTAATCGGTGGCCACAATTGTTCTTGTAGCCATCTTGGATATCAACAAGGCACTCTGCCATCTAAAATATACAATCGATTATCTGTGTTCGTTCTGGGGCAAACTCAAGATAGGCAAGGGACACTTTAAGGGGGGGGGGAGGAGAAGGAGCGTCTGGCAGTAGCCATATTGGAAGGTGATGTCACTGAGTTGTCACCTGATGTTCACAGGAAGATTATAGGAAATAGTTTTTGATAATCCTGGTGAACGGGAACGTTTTTGACTACATTTATAGCCTTTTGCTGGTTGGCAGATATCGTATAGGCTTCCAGTTGGGTTCTTCGTTTTTCTATTGGTTCAGTGTTAAAAAAATAAATAAAAAACAAGAAAAAAAACACACAACTGGAAGCCTACACGATATCCCCCCAACCAGCAAA
Source organism: Lithobius niger (assembly GCA_023313725.1). Lineage (NCBI taxonomy): Eukaryota > Metazoa > Arthropoda > Chilopoda > Lithobiomorpha > Lithobiidae > Lithobius > Lithobius niger. The sequence continues at coordinate 2,952 of JAHWFP010199296.1, read as the reverse complement.
GGGCTATGAATGCAGTCTAAAATTTTCCCGTTCACCAGCATTGGAAAACTATTTTTGATAATCTTCCTGTAAGCATCAGGTGACAACTCAATGACACACATCACTTTCCAATATGACTGCTGTCAGTTAGGTCGTGCAGGGCTGGACCCTTGTGTGTTCTTTTTTTTTAACTTACCTTTGTAAGTATTTAGCACAGTACGTTTTTTAGGTACGTGTTTCTCACACTTATTTTGTCCATTGTTACAGGTGAACAAGACACATAAATGTTCTGAGCGCTGAAAATTAAAAGCTAGTTGTTTCATGACATTGTGAGGGAAAAGTTGCCAATAAACCCAACTGAAGGTTTTTGCCAGGGGGAAACCTTCAAAAAAATTATGTTTTCGCTCACAAATTAATTACGCCGCAGAACTTCTAATCAATTTTTCGTTGTTTCTGCCGCTTCGCCATTTGTTTTGTTTTCCCCTTGCCTTACGGAATACCCTTTTTTCGAATGTTTTAAGCATATAATTATAAAGCTGACGTCTTTAATTTCCTGCAACGGATTTTTTTTTTCCGATCCTCGATTTTTTTTCTACCTGCAAGATCGTACAATTTGGGTCAGTGTTTTTCAAGGCATTCTCCGGACTTGGTATAGTATAGGCAACGATACTTTAATTAAAAATTGAGGCAACGATACTTTAATTAAAAATTTACATACACACCTGTTGCCTTATTTTTTTCTTTTGTCTTAATGACGTACACTTTTTAAGCATTGAAAACTGTAAATATTGTCGGCCTACTTACCACTTTGCAAAAGAAAAAAAAACTCTCCTCGAAGAAGTATGTCCAATAATAATTTTCATGCTCGTCATCTCCATCGATGAGGTACAACTGATCAGACAACGTAATTATTCTGTGGTATACACATTTACATAATAATTCTGGATCCCGGCTGAGCTGATAAGAAAAGAGCCGATAAGAAAAAAAGGTAAAAGGCCGGACAATCACTTTGATCGCTTCTCATTGTTTTCGTACACGTGTAATGTCTTATTATTTATTTATTTATTACACTTACTGGAGATTTCAAGTCCGTACGCTACACTCTCCATTCTAAGTTTAACCTACACTTAACCTATACAGGAAAACTCAGAATGTCTTATTTATTTATTTATCTCACTTACAGGAGTCTAACAGCCCACACGCTATGCACTCCTACGCTAAACCTAAACAGAATGTCTTTGCTACGGTGCCTAACAATTCCTGGTGCACGTGCTAAGGATTGAAAACTATCGTCCAAACCGTTGATTGTTGGTGGGTAAAATTTGTTGATGGGTAAAATGAAATAGGTATCTGGAAACGATGCTATGGCTTATTTAATTCGCATATGAAGGCTTTCAGAGCTGAGCTACGGGAAAGGCCCCGAGCATGCTAATTTTAAAAACGGTGCATCCAGTGATTTGAGTCATGGGATGCGCTGATTGAGTGAGCGAAGCGAACGAAAATCAGTATTTGTCAGCCAGTGTGTGCAAAAATTAGATTGAGGAAACTTAATTCCTTGAAAGCGTTTCTTAGTCAATTTGCGCGAAAATGGGAGTGAAGAAACTTAATTCGGTGAAACATCCAGAATATTGGAAAATGGTGCATCTAACGCCAGCCGTGCATATAGCACGGGATTCCTCTAGTTATAGATAATGTTCAAAAATTGAATGAAATAGAGGTAACTTTTAAATCATAAACATTTTGCAGTTGCCAGCCCTTTAATTTTTTTGCAGTTTTCAGTAACATTTCCAGTCTTTGCCTGTATTTCAAGAATTAAAGGCTTCTCGCACAATCTTTTGACTCTGAAAACGGAAAAGTTGCTCGGCGTTGACAAGATAAAAAAAACCTTTAATCGATAACTACATTTGATTACAAACATCGCAATCACATCCAGTGATTTTTCTTCGTAACTTATTACCTTCTATTTTATTTTTAAGTGATTTTCTGTAAATGGCTCATTTAGATAAAGGGTGAAATCAGCGTAAACAAACTCCAAATACCAACATTGCATTTCTGCCAGCAATCATTTGAAAGAGACATGAAAAGTGGCTAACGAAAACTAGCTCCATTTGATTACATCACATCAAATTTCTAAAGTTATAGTTTAATCTAATCTAAAGTTTAAAAAAAAAAACAAAGAGAGTTTGTTTACAAACATCGGAGCGGTTTACGATGATGTCTGCGAAATGTCCAACTAATAAAGTTTAATTTAAGCTCCGTGTTGCCGCATTACGAACACGTTAGTTTTTTTCTTTTTTCTAGTTTTTTATATCATCCTTTTTATGTTTGACGACCGCTGTAATAGCTTTAGATTCGAACTCAATGCTGATGGAATTTGGTACAATTCATTTGACGCGAGACATCCCACATAATTACGCGAGGGGGTCTGTAATCTGCTACAGAAAGGAAACGACCAACCATTCCGCCTGTAATTCCCATCTCCCTGTTTTTTTTACGACGTCGGAAAATGACGTTGGTCGTTACAATTCCGGAAGCCTCCAAGGACTCTCCTGAAGAAAAAAAAATAAGGTGAAAAAAAAACCTAAATAAAAAAAAATTCCAAGAGATTGAGCCGTTGCGGCTGCACGTCATTAGAGTTTGTGCTTTTTATCTCCATCTTACACATCAGCTTATATACTAACAGCGTCACGTGACATCCAGTTAGCAAACTTGAAACCGTTATCTACCTCCTCTTATGGTTTTTCATGGGATCTCGTTAAAACTTTTATTGGTTTGAATCAACGTATCACCAGCTTTACGACACGGAGAAAGGTTTTTTTTTTTTTTTATTACTATCGGTTTGGGGATATTCTAACCAATCTTCTTAAATGATTTGTAAAGGCTGAAATGTTCGTTGATTTTTTTTCCCTCCAATTTTTAGTATTGGTGGTTGACATTGCTCCTCTTTGGAGGAAGCGTTTAAGAATAGATGCT
>JAHWFP010199295.1:0-50262 GCA_023313725.1 Lithobius niger | reverse complement strand
GTTGTCCCATGCTTTTGTTACCTTTTGTGTTCTTATTTAAAAAGCAAATAAAAGTTTTATTTCCTGAGGTCAGGAATAACTTTCATGATTTCTTTACTGAGGTCATGGATAAGGGTTATAGCGACGGGGAATGGTTGTTGGACTTAGACAAATTCGATGTGTAGCGTTTTTTTTTAAACACCCTGTATGTTTTTTCTTAAAAACCTATACAACTTACACAGTGACATTAAAATTATAAGCAATTCCACGTTCCCAGTAAGGATTCCTCTAGCAAATTTGTACCTTTGTGGCACTCGCTAGGTTTGCCTTTGATTTACTTACTGGTTGGATGTACTGGTTTTTTTTTAAAACTGATACGATTTAGTGAGATTAAAATTGTGATTCCGCGAAGTTAGTCTAGAATAGGGAGATCTCACAAATTGGAGATGGTGTTCTGGATCCAGACTTTTTTGAAGGAGAAAGAAGGCTAGTTTAAGGAAAAAAGTAGCTAAGTATGTGAATTGTAAACGGATGGAGTTTAGTAAATATGCAAAAAAAATATTATGAAATAAACTTCTTGGCACTGTTGAAGCAAACTAATGCTCATACTGATGAACCAGTCAATTGTGAACCTCACCGGTTCAAATGAAGTTTGGCATAATTTTAACATCGGCGTGAGCCAAAAGAGAATTAAGGCAATACCGGCACTGATGTTTCCAACACAGTGCCCGAAACGTGAATGAGGAGCGGAGCTGCTGTGATAGCATATATGCAATGCGACAGCAGCGCTCCAAGTGGGTGACAAGCTAAGCTCATGGGATTTAAAATGAAATTTAAATTGATTTCGGGCATAAATAAAGTAAATCGAAATGATTTAAGCACATACTGATGGTTAGTTTCTAGTTGCCCTTCAGAAACATACATTTACTGTATATTGCATTCCTTCCTGGGGGATGCCTTTTCTCCTGGAGGTTTTTTGACGCTTCAGATCCACTCAGCCTCGCAACCTAGTGCGCGTGTGTGACGCACTCCTCATATAAAGCAGTCAAGCTGCTGTGGCTGCCATCTTTTTCCTCCAGGCGTGACCACACACGGTCAACCTTGTCTTTTCTCCGCTGCTTCGCCTTCACCCACGTTGCCCATTCCTGTCATGTTTGCTTTGCCAACGGCTCTTACGCCGTCGGCTGCCGGACCTCTCCATTCTCCTGGCTTCGCCTTTGCCTGCGCCATCATCTTACTTCCGCCTACGCCGCCTGACTGTCTGCTTCACTCTCATCACCCCCGGCTCACTCACTAGCTTGCTCTATGCGAAGATCATGAACCTCGACCAAGCTTCCTTCAACCAAGCTTCCGTCCAACCCAAGACGACTGCGCTTCCCGATATCCTGATTCCAGCACAGCTTGCGTACCCGCGTCCTCCACCACCCGCCAAGTAACTGCGACAACCTTCTCTCGTCCTAACACAACGTCGACCACTTCTTGGTCATTTCTGCTCCTTCGCATCCGACCTCAAGGATCTCCCTGCTAACCACCATCGGATCATATGCCGCCATGGAAGTACCTCCCTTGGGCCGCTGACAACATTAATAGCCTCGACCTTGCGATTCACTCTACGAGCAACAAACCACTTCTCTTTACCGATGCCGTCTTCATCCATCGACTTCGCACCGCACCAGGCCATAACCCTTCGAAGCCACCGCTCCCTTGCGCCTTCGCCTCTGCCTACACCTTCAACCTACGCCTACGCCCGGGATCGGCTTCGCGTACGCACCTGCCTTCCGGCTAGCCGCTTCGCCCTTTTCAAGCACGGCTCACTCGTGACTCCCGACATCAAGACCTCGAGCCTCCTTCCGCCACCCGCCCACAATCCAGTTCTTATCACGGATTACTTTACATCAAGGTTTTCTCTAACCGCCTTTCCCATTGACAAGAAAAGAATAAAGACCACAAATGAAGCCCAAGACAAACAGCCAAGCCAAGCCAAGTACAAAGTCTCAGTTTTCAAAGCCTCAGCTTAGACAGCGTGTCTCAAGCAACTTGTCTCATCCAGATCACACAAATCATGCTAACATCACGAACATAAAGACAATGTGCCCTTTGTCTTACACATGACTAACACACACGCAACGTCCAAAGTCTTAACAAGAAAGCAAGCAAGCAAGCAAACAAGCAAGCACTCAATCAAGCAAACAAACAAACAAACAATCAAGCAAGCAAAGCAAGCATGCAATCAAGCAAGCAAACAAACAAACAATCAAGCAAGCAAACAAGAAAGCAAGCTAACAAACAAACAAGCATGCAATCAAGCAAACAAACAAACAATCAAGCGAGCAAGCAAACAAGCATTCAAGCAGGCAAGCAAACTGGCAAGCAAACATGCAAGCAAACAATCAGGCAAGCAAGTAAACACGCAAGAAGCAAGCAAGTAAACATGCAAGCAATCAAACAAGCAAGCAATCAGGCAAACAAGCACACAAGCAAGCATGCAAACAAGCAATTTGGTCAATTGAGTCAATTTCCAGATCAACTGTCTCGAACAACTCGTCTCGACCACTACCCACAATCTCCAACATACTGAAAATCAAGACGATCACCCTCACGTCCCATTCGTGTCCAACGCTCACATCATAAGTGGAGGTCACACCAAACTTTAATCAGACAGCTTGTCTCGATCAGAACCCGCAAAGCCTGAAGTCTCAAGCAATCGAAGCTCACACCTCAACTGGTCCCGGGCTCCTTGCCTCGCAACGACCGCAAACCACATATCAGCGTAAAGAACAAGACGGCCGTCATCCCACCTCTCCCTAGGCCCATCCACACCAAATCAAAGACTCAAGACAAGCATCGATCTTCTCGTTTCATCACAGCTGCAACGCCGACTGATCTTGGACAGCTCTTCCCAATCAGAACACATTCCACAGAACTTCAAGACAAAGAAAAGAAAAGAAAACATGGGGAGAAACGGAAGGCCTACATGCCGCCCCAAAAGATCGCAAACGAAGTCTGGAAACCCAAGCACCGCTCTCCACAGCGTACAATGCAACATGCACAGGAAAGAAAGAAAGAAAAAAGAAGAACGAAAAAAAAAGGGAGAAATTAAATCAAAGACCACAACATCACCCAAAGGACGACACCGAAGCTCACCACGCCTCAACACAACCCAAGAACCGTAAACACTCAAGATTTCTTCACAACCCTTATCAGCAGGCTCCTCGGTACCAAACGCGGGAAAAATATTGTCGCAAACGCTGCTTTGATCACTCAGACAAGAAAGTGTTGCAACTCCATACCAATGGCAAGAACAAGAGGAGGTAAAGCCCACTCAACACCAACCCGAAGCAATGACGCAAGATTTACAGTGCATCTGTCACAAGCTAATCAAGAACATATAGTAAAAGGCAAATGTGCAGGCATAATCTCCGGGAAGAAAAAGAATAACCCTCACTCAGCTTGTGCTCACCATCGCTCATGCAATTATTATCGCCGCCCCTGCTCCATTTGCAAAACGATTTCACCCAAACATTGGGCGAAAATACTCAAGATGAGAAAGAAAAGTGCAGGAAAATACAACTTCAAAAGCAAAAACAACGGGAAAAATTCCCATATGTGCCACCAATTCCGGGAAACTCCACTCGTTTGTCGTTTCCTCATCACCTCGTCGACACCGTGCTCTTCAAACCCTTCACCAGCAAAGACACCTCTGGTCTCCGCCCCAGGAAAATCTTCAAGCGAACTCCATAAAACTTTGGAAACACCCGAAACATCCGCCAAAGAAAACTTCGAAAAGGATTCATGCTTGGCAGAATCTCACAACTCTCCAAACCCTGATATCAGTGCGCCAAAACAATCGCCCAGTATTGAAACTGAAACCACAACAAGTGTCACAAATGAAACCACACCATGCTGGTCTCCACCGGAACTATTCACACTTGACGTCCAAAAAGTGTCGAAAGGCTTACACCTCTCCAGCAATCAGAAAAGAAAGCTAAAGGAAAACCTCAGTGACTTGCACAAAACTATGTGTGTAATCTGTGGCCACGTTTCAACAATATGCACAGCCAATGACGAACTAACTGCAAAAGTCCATGAACAGGATGACATCATCACCAACCTAAACTAATCACATTCAACCGCAACCCTGAAGAAACCGTCATCATTCATCAACCCCAATCACATCTCCAAATGCCTGGCAATTGCTACGTCACAGTGTCTCCTCATCATGGACACCACAGTATAAGAAGTCACCAAGATTTCCACGCAACAGAAGGCCATCGTCATCCAAGCTCCCGGACCCTCACTTCTTCTCACCTGAAGCCCAAACTCCACCTACACCTGTCATTCCACTTGAGCAGGCATCGGACTCATCCTCACCAGTAACGAAGAATCCGTTGACCCACCAATGACAACCAAATGAAGGACTGGCTGTCAGCAACCTCCAACCTTCCACAAGACAAATTCTTGTCACAATCAATATGGCAATTTCATGACAATGAATTCTTCATCCCAGCAACGCTAAGCATGAAACAATGCTCAAACACCATAACCAGGTCTTTACCCTGTGTTTCATGAAGAACAAAAGCGAAGAGCTTCGCCTTCAACTTTGCCACCAAACCTTAATCAAATCATCTCAAAAAAAGAAGAAATCTTCAACAATCAAAACCAACAAATCAAGAAAAGAACAACATCAAGAAGACAGAAGAACCAGAAAAAAAATTCACACCTTTTTTTCATGGACCCTGAACGCTGAACCTCAACAAATTGGAACTTTCAAAAAAAAAGAAGAAAAAAAAATGGACGAACTGAACCCCATCTAACCCCCACCACGTCCCCATGCCACAACCGTCAAATTTTTCCTTCCTGTGATGGTACAAGGTTCTTCTCACGTGCTCCATCATCTCCACCATTCCCACTAATGATGGAAATGATTGAAACAACTTCTTCACTTAAATCAACACACCCAATCACAAAAACTCATCTGAATGAAACTACAATCAACTCCTCTAATGAAATTTTCATCTTCCTAATAACAACCAGACCTCAAGGAACCTGAGCAACATCAAGCAACACATCCCATCACCACAACCCTGAATGGAACCACAATCAATCCTCCCCATGTCATCAGCAAGTTCCCCCTAAAGACAAGCACAGCCTCATAGAACCCGCTTCACTCCAATCAACACACTACATCTGCACAAGTCATTCACATGGAACAACAATTGACTGTCCTAACAACATCTTCACCTTCAAGTCCAACCACATGCCATCCTCAAGATCATCTACATAAATGCAAAAATAATACAGGTAATGTATGTTTCCTAAGGGCAACTAGAAACAGTATTTTTCCGGCCCCCCTGCCTGGCCGGCTGAAAATTGTTTCTATTGCCCGGAGGAAATATACATTACCTGTATCCACCCTACCTCCCCTCTTGAGCCACCACCATGACAGATCGAGAAGGAAAAACGATGGCAGCCACAGCAGCTAGCCTGCTTTATATGAGGAGTGCGTCACACATGTGCACTGGGTTGCGAGGCTGGGTGGATCTGAAGCGTCAAGAAACCTCCAGGAGGAAAGGCATCCCTCAGGAAGGAATGCAAAAATAACATAGGTAATGGACATTCCTTCGGGCAATAGAAACAATTTTCAGCCGGCCAGACAGGAGGGCCGGCAAAATACTGTATTTTGCAGATAGTAAGAAAGTATTACTTTATAAAAAGTAAGTATTTTACAAGAAAAGTTTTTCTGATAACTGATGGTTCAGAAGAGATGCTACTGCATAACATTACAGCATAACAATGCAGTCTTTGCAACCAACGAACTGCCATAACAATTTTAAAAATAGGAATGGTAATTCTAGTAAATGTTTGCTAAGTGTAAGTTTTTCTTCTCGTTTATTTCTTACCTGCAAAAGTATTGAAAGCTACATCTTAGCACGAAAGTAAAGCCGAAGTCTACTAAGTCAATTTGTATCAGCAACTCGCAGCTTGCAGCCCCAACATACAGGGTGGTCCACAAAAAACTTACGACCCAACATTTTCTAAGTCCAACTTTTCTAGTTAGCACCCCTCAGAACCAGGAGAGGACAGAAATCAAATCTAATGAAACGGAAAAATGTCTGTCCTCTCCTGGGTCTGAGGAGTGCTAACAAGAAAAGTTGGACTTAGAAAATGTTGGGTCGTCAGTTTTTTGTGGTCCACTGTGAGGATGCGCACGCCGCCATTGCATGACCAAGGGCGCACACCTCACAGTATGATCGTAAGCGGCAGGAGTCAGACCGCAAGCGCGCGAAGGTGCACGATGGTTTGAGCCGAAGTGTGAAGTATTATGAAGTAAATGAGATAGAAAACCCAACTGTGAGTCTTTGGTGTAGCCGGGCAGGACATTCTCACAGTTATTTGGCGCCCAAACGTAAGAAACCCAGCGATTTTTCGGACTGTTGGTAAGATGAAAACGAACTTTTCAACCAGCGTAATTCGGCATAATGGTAAAGCGAGCGGTAAGCCTAATGAGACGGCCGACTAAAAGCCAAGCAAAGCAAAGACAGATGACGGTAAGATTGTTCTAATTTATTGAATGAGCCAATGAAGTCACCAAGCTCGTAGTTTCTTCCTTGCCAAGTGAACATTTTGTGTTGGAAATCCAAAGGCCGAACGTTTTACTTTTAGCAACGAACTTTTGGCAAGATGATCGACCGCTTTTTCCTGGTGCGAATGCCGCGATTCTGAACTGTGCATTTTGCATCATGTTTTCTTACAGTGAAATCAGCGATCGACGCTTGGCAAGAGCTGGTGACAATCGAAATGAACTGTCCTGTGCTAATGAACGTTTTATTACAGCTTAAATCGAAATTTCTAAGCTAGTTCAAGAATTGGTCACATGAAGCTATTTTATTTTGTACAAACAATGAGTTGGCGATCTGCGCGCCAAACCAACTTGCAGGAAGAGGTAGTCGCACGCTCGCTCGTCAACAGCTTAGGTGTTGCTGACGATCCCAGAAATTTTGTTAATGCAATCTAAGCAACCAATGCAACTTGCAAGAACATTTTGTAGCGTTAAGTGTGTTTCTCAGGGCAAGTTCAAGCCCACTGTGTGCTGCATTTTACTCGTTAATAAGAACTTTTGCCAATTGTTTTGCATGACGTCGGGAGTTCGATTGTTTCGTCCTGTTGCATTCTCCCGATCCTTTGTACAGTTTTCGCACCTAGCCTCCTACGCAAGTCTAATCTATGCATTCAAACGGGAGTGAATAATTTGAAATCCTTTTGAAAAGTGCGAGTTTTCTGCAAAATTCGTAATGAGCATTTGGGAGGGCAATCCAAATTGCAAATCCAAAGCAAAAATGAACTGTTTCCTTGCAAGAATTTTAAACATTACTGTGAGGCAAATGAACTGTAGTTTATCGACGTGCTTTGCCAGGCAATGCATCGTTTTGAATGGAGGATTGCTAGCGTGAGGAGCGCCACTTGCAAACATTAATAGGAAGCGTTCAAAACTTGGCATCGTAAATTCTGAAATGGGGGACGAAGACGATTCACCAATTAAACGATTTTTGGGGAAAACTCCAAATGTTACTGGGGAAAATTCGGGTGGCGAAAACGGTACAAACACCGCGAGTAACGCCGAAATTTTGGGTGACGTTGGTGACGTCGCGGAAGCGAGCAAGGTAGCCTCGCACGAAGGTTCTCCGGAAATTGGTGGCAAGCGAGCCACTGATGGTGTAGAAATTTACGTAAATAGTAATGACGCAATTCCAATTATTGGTACGATGCAAGATTGGTGCCGAGCCACCAATGATGAATTACAAAATGCTGTTGCAAACTTGATGCAAGACAATGTTAAGCAATCTACAGCTACTTTTCAGGCCATGTTAACTAGTCATTTAACTGTAATTCAGAAGTCAACACTTGATTCAAACCAACAACTTTTGACGTTGCAAGCCGAGCAAACTGCAACTAAAGCATGCATTGCTGAACTAGAAAGACAATTAAAATCTCTAAATGACGTTTGTGGTCAGTTACAAAAGCAAACGACCACGCAGCATGCTAGCGTCCCAAGTTTAAACACAAGCTCGTTAGGTGCTATCCCAAAATCGGCCATTTGTCAGGGTAATGCTGGTGATCACGATCCTTTAAGCAAGAAAGTGGTTACCGTGGTTATGAACCGACGTGAACGGTCGCGTTCTTTAGAAGACGAGGCGCATACAGCGATTTCTCGAGAAAGCGTGTTGTTTCCTGAATCGCGCAATTTTCAAGATGGGACAGCTAAAGACAACAAGATTACAGAAGTGGATTTAAATAAGAGTTTAGTCCTAGCCTTAGCAACGTGGCATTTGCAACCACCAGTCTTGGATGAATCAAGCGATTTAAAGCAGTGGTTTGTAGAAATGCAACTCTACATCGAAGAGAAGAACGTTGACAATAGTCACCTGCAGAATTTAATGAGAGCTTCTTTAAAAGGCAGATACTGGAAATGGTTGGATGCTCAACTGACACCAATGAAGTCTTGGACAGATGTCAAGAACAGATTGAAGGCAACTTTTCAAACTCCCAAAACCGATCACGACAGATTGCTAAAAATCCATGCTATGAAGCAAGAGAAAGGTGAAACCCCAATGCAGTTTGTGTGGCGCATGGTGGGGAAGTTTAAAAGTCTGCAGAAGAAGAAAGATGACGACGAGATGGTGTACCTCATCGTGGAAAGGATGCAGCACCAGCCGAGGTTGTTGTTATCAAGAAATCTGCCGAATACTCTGCAGCAGCTGATTGCAGAGGTGGAAAGTTTTCCAGCTTATATTGCGCATGGTGGTAAGAAGGCTGAAACCCAGCATTCAAGCAACTCAACTGACCAGACCAAGTTTGGGAAGCAAGGGATTTCGACCAGCAGCAATAGTGGAAGCAAGAATGGACGCCGTTCAAACGTGGCACCATCAAGGAACCAGCATTCTGAAAGAGTCACTCCACAACGCCGGGAAGCAGATCAGAGCCGTAACGACAGTGAGGGATTGGACAAGAAGCCTGGTGGTACCAGCCAAGCAGCATCCGATGCAACTCGTCAGGAAGACAACTCCAGCGACGCTAATCAGCGGCATGGGAATTCCAGACCAAGTTCACCTCAGTCGAGAAGTGGTAGAAAGGACTGGATGAAAGGGGTTAACTGCTGGAATTGTGGCCAGTTGGGTCATCTCCAGAAAAGCTGTAAGAACCCACCCAAGGAGAAGTAGAAGAGTTTGTTCTCTACCGCAGGAGAAACAGCATCGTATACCGTACCAGTACGCATGAGTATGTGGAGCAAGTTGGCTATTCTAGACAGTGGATCGGGAGGTTCCCACATGAAAAAGGCGTGGTTTGACACAGCCTATCCGGAACACGAACTCCGCCCATACAGAGGTGAAGATTTCAATTTGGCTGATGGGTCGTTAATCAGACCTATGGGGGTCGCTCACCTACCGTTTCAGCTGGAAGGTGAACACCTGAGAATGAAGTTCACAGTATTTGAGGAACTGGCAGATGATGTCATTTTGGGGATCGACTTTATGAAGAAATTCCAGCTCGTCATCGATTCGGCGAATCAAGAGGCCTACATGAAACAGTTTCCGTGCAAGATCTTTTCACTGTCAAGCCAAGCGGCTGACCCAAAGCGGCCAAAGGTAAATAGCATCTGGAGGTTGGCAGCAGACCCTTCCCAACCGATTCACAATGCCTTCAATCAGATGACAGACGAGCAGTTCCAGGAATTGGAGGAAGTTATCAAAGCCCACCAAGCAGTTTTTCCAGGGAAGCCAGGGTTAACTTCTGTCAGGCAGCATAAGATTGAATTTAGGGGTGAACCTTGCCCGAAGATCGCAAAGAGCTACCCTCTATCGAAGAAGCAAAGAGAGGAAGTTGACCGGATGGTTAACGACTTGCTTGCCAATGACAAAATTGAGGAAACGGAGTCAGAATGGGGCTCGCCCATTTTCCTGAAACAGAAGAAGAATGGCGGAGGATGGAGAGCCATTGTAAATTACATAGAGCTGAATTCCCAGACGAAGGGCGATTCTTTTCCACCACCAAGGCAGGAGGAAATATTCCATTTCCTGGCCGGGAAAAAGTACGTGTCAGTATTGGATGGTGAGTCGGGCTTCCACCAGATCCCGCTCCACCCAGATTCTCGTGACTGCACAACGTTTGTTTCTCCAGGACGAGGTACCTACAGGTGGAAAGTCATGCCTTTTGGACTCAAAACAGCAACAGCAGAGTTCCAGAGAACCATCAGCATCATACTCAACGGGCTGATTGGGACAGATTGTGTCGTGTTCGTTGATGATATAGTCATTGCAACAGAGACGTGGGAGGAACACGTCGAAGCCATCAAGCGCGTATTCCGCAGGCTAATGAAGCATGGATTCACTTTACGAAGGAAGAAGTGTCACTTCTGCCTGACCGTCATGAAGATCCTCGGTCATGATGTGTCTGCCGATGGGATCAAGGTGACAGAGTCCACAGTATCAGCGCTGAGGGATTTCCCCGTTCCTACCACCAGGAGGAGATTGCAGCAATTCCTCGGTTTAACGAACTACTTCAGAAAGTTCATCAGGGAGTATGCTGAGACGACCAAAGTATTTCACCGCCTACTCAAGAAAGACACTCCGTACAAATGGGAAGAAAAGCATACGAGAGCATTCGACGAGCTGAAGACGAAGCTTCTGGCTTCACAGTTTCTCCAACTACCAGACTTTGAGCACCCGTTTCAAATCGAAACAGACGCGAGCGACGATGGGATCGGTGGAATGATCGCTCAGGTCATTGATAACCAGGTCAAGACCATTGAATTCTTCAGCAGGACTCTGAAGGACAGAGAAACTCGATACACGACTTTCGAGAAGGAGGCTCTGGCTGCCGTGGAAGCAGTTGAGAGATGGAAGCATTATATAGATGGAAACCATTTTACCCTCGTTACGGATAACGATGCGCTTAAGTGGGTACTGTCAAATAAAAAGAACTCGGGCAGAACTGGACGCTGGGCAGTGAAAATCCAAGGATATGACTTCAACGTAGTACATCGTGCTGGGAAGCTCAACGTCGTGGCCGATGCACTGTCACGCAACCCGCCACAGCTGCTGTACATCAGAAACCAGGAGAGAGTGCCCATCACCGATAAACTTCAGGTGAGGCAAGCTCAAGAACAAGATGACTTCGCTAAAAGAGTCTGGGAAGTTCATTCCAACCTGTCGGAGGCGAAGAAGAACGAATCTCCAGGATTTATCAAGAAGGCTACGGAGGACTTCATCTTTGACGAAGGAGTTCTGTTCTACATGGATCCAGCAGCACCAGAAAGAAACAGCCAGAGGTCGAGATGGCGTATCTACGTACCAGAGACTATGAGGCACCAACTGCTTCATGAGTGTCATGATCATAGACAAGCAGGTCACCTGGGAATAACGAAGACCCTAGCACGAGTTCGGCAAGTAGGATACTGGCCACACGTCTTCAAGGACACTAAGAACTATGTTCGGTCCTGTGCAGTTTGTCAAATGGTGAAGTGTGCCCAGACAAAAGCGCCGGGACAAATGCAACCTGTGATTCCTGATCACCCGAACCATATTATGGGAATTGACTACGTAGGACCACTCCCAACGACCACTTTCAACAACAAGTACGTCCTATCAGTCGTTGACTATTTTACCAAATGGGTATGGCTGATACCGACAAGGAACGCAACATCAAGAGCTGCGGCAACAAAGTTCACGCAGCATGTTCTCAGTGACGTAGGGGGACCAGAATATCTCATCTCAGATAACGGCGCAGCGTTCACAGGGAAGGATTTCGTCACGATGCTGCAGGAGAATGGGATCAAGCATACCAAGACGACACCGTACCACCCCCAGAGCAATGCAACCGAGAGGGTCAACCGAACACTCAAGGCATGCATTAGAGCTTTCGCTACGGAACGGCAAGGAGGATGGGGACCGTTGCTGCCATGTCTTCAGTGGGCGATGAGAACAACACCACATGTCTCTACGGGCGAAACACCCTATTATCTGATGAAGGCAACGGATCCACGCACAAGACTCCAAGCACTTCTTTTGCCACCAGTCCAGACAGGAATGACTGTCAAAGAGTACGCCGAAGCGCACAAGCTTGAGATGGAAAAGGCTTATGATCTAGCAAGGGCCCATCTTTCTGAGGCAGCTAGATTAACAAAAACCTATTATGACAAAAGACATCAACCAGTGGAGTACAAGCCTAACCAGCTTGTCAAAGTCAAGAACCACGTCAAGTCCGATGCAAGCAAGAACTTCACTAAGAAGCTGGCTCCAATTTATAAAGGCCCATACAGAGTAGTGAGGAAGGCATCAGATGTGAAGTATGTCCTCAGGTCAACACTCGATCACTCAGATGTAAAGACTTACAACGTATCAGAAATGCAACCCTTCTTTGACCCAGACACAATGGATCGCTGGGGCAGCATGGACCAAGCCGGAACGATCTACCATCCACCAGAAGACGTTCAGGAACAAGGTCAAGACGAGAGGACGGAATCGGAGGCAGACGAAAGTGCCGCCGAAGATGATGACGCTGACGCCGGCCAGCTGGTGAGAGAAGTATCGGACGAGGAGCAACCTGAAGACGATGACCAGGGTGACGACAACGACGATGAAGGTAGTCATTCCGAGAGCAACGACGGTGACGAGCCGCCAGATGAAAGAACTAGAGAGGGACGGCCGAAACGCATCATTCGTCCGCCTGCCAGGTACAGGATCGACATCGTGCAATCCAAAGGCATGCCAGGGAGACCGAGCTTTCCCTTCAATCGTCATGTAAAGGTCAGAGTTCCGCCTTCAAAGATTCCTCCCATAGGAAGAACAAGAGAGTTGCAGCCAGACTTCGAAGGTCCATTCCGCATTCTTGAAGAACACCCAAAGGGGACCTACACATTGCAGCACGTTAGGAAGTCTGAAGACGTACGCAAGGTCAACGAGGAGATGATAGCTTCTCTAGACGCAACTTGGTGCGTTGGCATGAGGAAAAAACCGCGCAGGTGGCCGCAAGATCGACGCCTCTTTGAAGATGATTACCCAAGTCTATTCTCTGACGAGGATGAGGACCAGCAACCATCATCTGTGGAGGACGTGATCACCCAGCACCCTGTTGCGAGACTATCCGCCTTAGAGTGGACGGTTCTGCGTCACTAGTACAACAGAGATCGTTTTGAATTGGGAGTAGCTCAACCGAATGTGATGGAAGCAATTCAGAGCTACCGGCCGATGTGAAGCGTCATTAGAAAGCAAAGCACCATGAATGAGCTGATGACCAGTGAAACCCGTAACGAAATGGAAAGATGAGCAGACGGAAAAAGTGCCTAACGAATGAGTTGGGGATGGGATAAATGCCGCAATCTTGGCCTAATGAGTTGATCCATCCTCTTCAATTTGCACGCTTCCCACCAGGCTGTTTCACCGACAATGAGGACGCTGAGTTGTCAGCAGCGAGCAAGGATCTGTGCGCAGTGAACGGAGCTGAACTGAGGTCGGTGCCGTGAAGAGCCGAAATCTTAGTTGGGAGCTATTCCAACTATGAACTAAGCCACGAGACACCGTGTGATGTCTTGTGCATGGGCTGTGCCAACTCAACATCAAGGACTAAGTCGGACCAGGGTCTCTCCTGGCTGCACAACAACAGTGCATTGTGGTGTGGACTAAGCCGCACTGAGGCTTGCCTCGGGTGCATCACATCCGCGTGTGCTTCAAACGAACTAAGTCGCATCAAGGCATCCCTTGAGTGCAAACCTTCATATTTTCATGGACTAAGACGGATCAGGAAAGTTCCTGGCCGCATAATCTCATTTGTATTAATCTTTTTTGCGAGGTTGGACTTTTCGAACCACTTCGCACCTTACCTACATCGTTTTCATGTTCCAATCCTTAGTAGCAAAAATTGTAATCTTTTGTATTCCTTCTTCTCTGTATCGCCCGAACCGGCACGCACCTCTGGAGGGGGGGAAAACTGTGAGGATGCGCACGCCGCCATTGCATGACCAAGGGCGCACACCTCACAGTATGATCGTAAGCGGCAGGAGTCAGACCGCAAGCGCGCGAAGGTGCACGATGGTTTGAGCCGAAGTGTGAAGTATTATGAAGTAAATGAGATAGAAAACCCAACTGTGAGTCTTTGGTGTAGCCGGGCAGGACATTCTCACACCACCCTGTAATGACCCGCTGCCTGATGGCCTGCAGCATTCACCTGCTGCCTGCCTGCTCCTGAGTCACAGCATTTACCCATGGGCTAAGTTTTGTTCTTGCATTTGGATAGAATGGCATCTTACCTTTGGCAGTTTCATTGTCTTGTCTCTTTCTTATACATTGTGGTACTAATTACAATTTGAAAAAAAATATTGGACAGATACCTATGACCCATAAGGCTTTTTTCAAGGCAGAAATGATGGGTAATGGTATTTATAAACAATGAACCCGAAGGAGCCAACCACCTTATAACATTTAGAAAAAAATATTGTCATAATATGTAATATGATTTACTACAAGTGATTTAGCTAAGTAATTATTTTGCGTAAGCTAATACTTAGATGTAATAACAGTTTTAAAATCAGCTTTCTAGTTGCCTTGAAATATCCATTACCTTTTTTATTTGCATTTTCCTTCTCGAATGCTGTTCAATATAGAGAATTAAAATTGAAGCTGCCCGTCCGAGCCTTTACTCACTACGCAGTAGAGCCTCGTTCTTAAAAAAATTTGAGCGGAGCCGAGAAGGCCACCTTTTCTTCTCTACGCTCCTGCTGTTCACATCGATCCGGCTATGCCACGAGCAAAGGGAACGGCCAGGGACGGTTCCGCCGTTCCGGTTCTCCGTTCCGCCTCCCCAGCTTCGGCGGATCCATCCGCCACTACAGCCGTAGAAGTTTTGGAACTCTCAGCGGACCGCGAATCCCTGGATCTGCATGCTCCGCCTACCAACCCGTTCCTCTCAGAGGTCTCCGTTCCTCTCGACACAGCCGAGACCTCCCCGATTCGCTGCGGGCAAGTAGTCCGCTCTCCAGACGTACGTTCCTAACAGAACGAACTTTCCAAAGCTCAGGAACGTTATGCTCGTCTAAGGCTTCAACTCAAGACTCGCAAGCTTGCGTCCGTTTCCGCTACGCAACTCACACCCTTGGACTTGTCATCATATTCCTCCCGGCACAGCGTTTATTCCGCCGTTCCGGGTTCCTCAGGTCCCCTAACCAGTTCCGAAGTGCACGAACTGATGGACTCATCCCTTCGGACCTTCAAGAGAAAGGCCCCTACCTCGGCTTACTACTTCAGCATGGCTGGCTTCGACTCAGAAGAAGCCACGTTCCGCGGACGACGTTCCCGGACCATCTCACCCAATACCTGCCGTCGCTCCACCACCGCAAGAGGAGGATGAGGACCAATATTATTCATCGGATCCATCTCTTCCAGAGTGCTCCGATCCACCGTTCCCGGGGAATCCAGACCCAACTGACACTCCACTCTCTGATCTACTAAAGACGGTTGAAAAAATAGTTCCCGACTGTTTTCTCTACAAACTGTCTCAGTTCGCCGAACCAGCCAATAAAAATCGTGGCTTGGCGACGGGATTTGGATTTGGTCTAGAGACCAACTTCCATATCAACAGCCGTTACTGGGCCAATCGACCACTTTGCTGACGACACTCCTACGAAACGGTGGCGTTTTACTAGGAAACGGTTCCCTTCTTGAACTTGATAATTATGAAACCACCACCACTAAGTCCCGGATGGGAAAATTTCTTCTTTCGTCCTATTGGCGAAGGAACGGCAAATCCACGTAATTTCGACACATATCCACAGTCGGAATTTCTCACCTCTGACACAAAACTCGACTTCGGTTCCGCTTTGTTCCTCCCACGCCAAGCTGCGTTTCCTGTATATGTGCTAGGAGACAACGATCGCATTCTACGCCTGGGTCTGCGCACGGCGTCCCAAGCTGACGTCCTAAGCACTGCAGCAAATGCATTATGCGAACGCCTTCACGCCGATCCTCCTGAGGATACGTGACAACTAGCGTTCCTTATTCATCAGGTCTTCCGCAAAAGCTGCTTCGCGACATAATCACCCAATGAATTGGTTCACTAGAGCCTTATTTAATTCAACTATCCTCTTGCGAGAAATAGCACTCAATACAGCCACGAATCTTCACAATTCCACCCGTTATTTGCTTCGGAACCAGCCGATCCACGAAACGGAATCACTATTCCGAGGTTTGATTCCTAAAGTCGCTCCTCATCTCGACTTTCTACGCCCACTACACGTTCTGATGCACCCACTGAAAGTTGGCCTGCACACAAGACACCTGAATCAGTTCCCTCCAATCTTCCACGTTCCTCGTCGCCTTTTCCCAAGGAAGCAGACGTGGTCGATCCTTGGGACGTGCGTCTACCCTAGACAGGCGACAATGTGCTCCATCTCGATCATGTTCCCGGAATCGAGACTCTTACTGACATTCCTCCGCCCCCACAGGTCGTGGGGGGATGATTACGTTTTTCCTGCCAGCTTGGCAAACGGTTACCTACGATTCCACGATCCTCTCGATCATTTCTCATGGCTACAAACCGAAGTTCCTGGTTCCTCCGCCTCTACGACATCCGCCGTGGGATTGGGACAAGTCCGGCCCGTTAGCCTTACATCAGGAGATAAGTGCTCTCCTTCAAAAAAATGCAGTTCGCATTCTTCAACCGCCGTTCACACCAGGGTTCTGCAGCACAATTTTCCTTTGCCAAAAGAAGTCGGGTGGCACTCGACTAATTTTCTACATGAAACCACTAAACAAATTCATAGTCAATCCCCACTTCCAGATAGAGACAGTTTCCTCCATCCGAAACTCGTTATTTCACGGGGATTCACGCTTCATGCCTCATCCCGATCCGGCAACAGTTACCAGAAATCTACGATCCGTTATCTCTTTTTCATCTCGTAGGCCTAGGTATCAACCTGCCCAAGTCTCGTCTACACCCAGCCCAGTCCTTTGTGTTCCTCTGTGGCTTCTTCAACATGACTCAGGC
Organism: Lithobius niger; assembly: GCA_023313725.1. Classification (NCBI taxonomy): domain Eukaryota; kingdom Metazoa; phylum Arthropoda; class Chilopoda; order Lithobiomorpha; family Lithobiidae; genus Lithobius; species Lithobius niger. Next base: position 33,249 of record JAHWFP010199295.1, on the reverse strand, counting down.
TACAGTTATGCCTTCCCCGGAACGCATCGCCAAACACGTAACCTCTGTACGGGCATTCCTCCATCTGCCACACCACACATTCAGCGAACTTACCTCTGTTATCGGAACAATCGATTACTTCGCAGACCTCGTCCCCTACGGTCGCTGGATGGCCCGCCCTTTACACCACTACCGAGCGTACCAATGGGGCGATCCCCGGCTGGCTCACGGCCGCCGCAACAACTCCACTCGTCCTTCCCGTTACAGACTCTATAATGGTGGACGGACGTGTTGATCCTCGCCGCCTCGGTTCCCCTTCACGAACCAGTTCCCCACCTACGTCTCTTCACGGATGCCTCACTCACAGGTTGGGGTGCACACATTGGCAACCTCACTGCATCAGGTTCATGGCCGTTTCCACCCCAGGAGCACATCAATCACTTGGAACTTCGTGCGGTCCTACTCAGTCTTCGGCATTTTCAAAATCATGTCTCCGGTCGAATAGTCCAAGTATACATCGACAACACAACCACTGGTGCTTACCTCAAGAAAGGAAGGGGGACACGTTCCCTATCCCTTCATCAGATAACATCGGACATCTTCCAACTCTGCATTCAACTCAAAGTAGAACTTCTCCCTTTTCACATTCCCGGTTCCTGGAATGTGATCGCCGATTCCTTGTCACGGCGAAACCCGCCAACCAGCGAATGGACCTTGGATCCAACGTCTGCTCAGCCCTGTTTGCGATAAGGGTACGACCAATGGGCGACCTCTTCGCCACTCGGTTCAATGCCAGACTTCCTCTGTTCGTCAGTCCGTTCCCCAACTCACGTGCCTGGGCAGTGGATGCATTGACACTAGACTGGAACTTACTCCACGCTTATGCCTTCCCTCCACCACGCCTGCTCTCTATAGTGCTACGCCATATCACATCATGCCACGGACGGTCGGTTCCTTCTCATAGCCCCGGATTGGCCAGCAGCAGCTTGGTTCCCGGCGTTACTGAGCCTCCTCATCGACGATCCCCGCATCCTGCCCCACAGTCCGCACCTACTCACCCAACTCAATGACACGATCCACCACCCGAACATCAAGGCTCTTCGACTTCACGGGTGGCTACTGTCATCCAATTGTTCTGAGCAACTGGCATATTTGAAGACGAAGCCGTCCGTATCGCCTCCCGATTCGTCCGTTCTTTAACCATTAAAATCTACGACAGTCACTGGAAACGATGGTTTCATTGGTGTCTTACAGACCAAGTCAATCCAGTCCATCCCCCTATGGAAGACCTCCTCTGCTTCTTGACATCTCTCTTTAACAGCGGCCTACGCAGTTCCACCATTTTGGTATACCGTTCCACCCTGAATGCCGTATTCAGAGCGGCAGGGAACGGAAACTTGCTTACCGATTATCGCATCTCATCGCTTATCCATTTATTCCGTCCTGATAGACCATGCATCAATCGACAGTTTCCCAACTGGGACCTGTCCATCGTCCTAACGGCACTCCTGTCCGCTCTTTACGAACCCCTCGGTTCCTCTCGTCTCAGTCACCTAACAAGGAAAACCGAGTTCCTCATCGCCCTTGCTGCCTCTTTGTGGTGTAGCGAACTACAAGCACTTTTAGCCACGGAATCAGACTGCTTCTTTCTCCCGGATTACGCCGGTGTCACGCTCACCCCTCGGGCATCATTCCGAGCCAAGACCCAGAAACCGGACGAACGTACGCATCCTTTTATAATTCCTTCCCTCTCCAAAATCTTAGGAGGGGACGATAAATGTTCCTTATGTCCGGTACGAGCTCTTAGAATCTACCTTAAAGCTTCAAAACCTACCCGACGAGGACGCTCCCAGCGACTCCTCCCATTTAGTCACAAGACTGGCATCACATTGTCCCGAATAATTGCCACTTGGCTAAAAACAGTTATCGTCCAGGCTTATGACGCACTTGATATCACTTGTGCTGACGAAGGTATCCGTATAACAGCCCACGATCTCCATGCTATTTCTACATCTTGGGCCACATACCAACATAGCAACATACCAGTCTCCAACATAATGTAAGCCGCCTCTTGGCGTCATGCGTCCGTTTTCACGTCCCATTACCTTCGTGACATGTCCCACCAAGCTGAGGGACTATACCGAGTACCATTTGTTGCGGCTCGACGTATTCTATGACCCCCGTTACACTCTTCGAATCTCAGTGTGGGGAACCGATCGCTACCCAAGGGGACTTATGTCAATGGCACCCACCGCCGTGACAAAGTTAGTGGATTGCAAATAAAAAAAGGTGGAGATTTTCAAGGAAACTAGAAACTACAAAGTACCAGTGTAACCTGGTTGATTTTGGTTTCTATTGCCTGTTAAAAATATACATTACCTTTTTCTATCCCACCCTCCTCCCCTCTTGTCGCCATTTGGGCACAATAGAGGATCGAAAAGGTGGCCTTCTCGGCTCCGCTCGAGTTTTTATATGAACGAGGCTGCGTAGTAGAGCTGCGCAGTGGGTAGCAACTCGGACGGGCAGCCTCAATTTTAATTCTCTATACTGAACAGCATTCGAGAAGGAGAATGCAAATAAAAAAGGTAATGTATATTTTCAACAGGCAATAGAAACCAAATTCAACCAGGTTACACTGGTATTTTGGGAGTATTCGTCGCATAATTTTAATATAAAGCTAACAGCCGCCAGTAGTGGCGCCAGCTAACTCCATATGGGGGGCAATGATTCCCCGACAGGGCGGCAAAGAAAATGACGATTTTTTGCCAGCTAGAGGTTCTGGGGGGAGCGCTGTAAGCTTCCCCAGTGGGGTCCGGGGCAGAGCCCCAGAAGCTGAAGCATTTTACTTTATTTGAGAGCCTATTTTCGGCTTCCCGAGACACGTTTGCATCACATTGTTAAGCAAATTTCGGCAGTGTTTTTCGTAAATATTCTTTAGCATGGAAGGTCGTAAAAACCTAATTGTGACCAAAAATCTGTTTCTACTTGCCGACCAGAAAATATACACTACCTGTAAATTAAATTGCATTCAGTTCCTGAGTGGTCGTTACCCTGGAGGATTTAAAACTCTCTAGATACACCCAGCTCAGACACCCACCTGCGCGGGTCCGGCGCGTGCAGGCCCTCCATAAATGGTCTTACGGCGTTAGCCAGCCATCTATTTTCTCCATGCAACCGTCATGGTCGCTTCGCTCTGTTTCCCACCATCTTGGTTTTCGTTCGTCGTTCGTCGATCTTTGAAGCCCGTCACATCGGTCGTCTTTCCCGTTCGCCGGTCTTTGAAGCTCATGTACCGCCCGCCGCTCCCGTCTCCGTTCAGCGGTCTTTGCAGCTCATCGCACCGTGCGTCTTTCTCGCTCACGTCTGTCGGCCTCAAAGCTCGTCGTATCGTCCATCATTCCCGTTCGCCGCTCGTCGGTCTTGAAGACCATCACATCGTTCGTCGGTCTTGGAAACTCAGCGCAAGCTCCAGCGGCCGCTGCGTCAACATCACTGCCCTGGCCGTTCGTCGTTCGTCATTCGTCATTCCCGTTCGCAGTCCCGCCGCCACTAGCTCATTCGTTCGTTCGCCGACCATCTCTACGAGATGTTAGTTCGTTCGTTCGTTTGTTCACTGGTCATCCTTTCAAAAAGGTAACCATCTCGGCCTCCCTGAACTATCAACACTAGTTACGTTTTGAACGAAGATTTTCATCATACTCTCCCGCTCATAAAGCAAGTGAAGCATTCACCATTCGTCGTTCGTTCACCTGCTACACAAGGAAGACTCCCGTTCGTTCTCGTTCGTCATTCGACGTTGACCTGCTACATAAGGAGACTGCCGTTCGCTGTTCTTCCAAGCTCCTTGCATCGTTATTCTTCCGGCCACTCGGAAACTGATTCCCGTCACTCATCCCTCGTTGCATCTTGTCCCGTTGTGACTGCGCAAGAACTGCCGCTACATGAAGAAGTCTTCCGTTTGTCGTTCCCTTTCGCAAGAACCGCCGCCACATGAAGAATTCATCGGTTTTGTTCGTTTGTTGGTCTTCTATCGACAAAGGATTCTCCTACTCAAGAAGATGTTGTCTGCCCGTTCGTGGCATCGTTCGTCACCGTTCACTGCTCCGTTCGCCCCGCAATCAACGTCATCCATGCTGCTGTCTCTGCTGCTGCTTTCACTACCATTACTCGCAGCCGTCGTTCGCTTGCTCTATCGTCGCCATCCTGTTTCATCAAGCCGGCAGGAAACCTCCGTTCGCCGTCAGTTGGCCTGACGTTTACCGTCGCCGCCGCCCGTTCATGCCGTTACTGCGTCAACATTGTCACCGGGAGACCGTTGCCCGTTCGCCCGCTACACCAAGAGGACTTCCGTTTGTTCTCGCTCTTTGCTCGTTTGCCACTCATCCCTACAAGGTTAAGGTGTGTTCGTTCTTTCTTTTGCAGGCCATCCCCTCAGGAAGGAAAACCTCCACAAAAAGATGACTTCCACAAGTCAAAGACTTCCATTCTTCGTTCGCTCGTTCGTCTGATTGTCAACCACTCACCACTTACACATCGAAGCCACCGTTGGCTGCACCGTTCGCCTCATAATGGATGCCGCCCATGCAGTCCTCTCCCGGAAGACTCCTCCCTTCTCGGCCTCGTCACGCTCGCAGCCCACGCTCGTCATGTTCTTCGACGTCCTGACTGAACGAAGATTCTCATCATTCCAGAAGTCCCGTTCACAACAGTCAAGCAAGTGATGCATTCACCGGATCAGTCACTGTTCCTCTTCATCGATTCACCACTCGCAAGCTTACCTGAAGAATCTCTGCTCGGGCCCGACTGTTTTTCAAGCCGTTCGCCGCTCACAGCCCGTTCGTCGCTCGCAACCCACTCGTCGACAAGCACCCACTCGCCGTTACAGGCCAACCTGAAGATTTTCTGCTGAGACGCCTCTCCCGTCGCTGGCCCGGCCACCGTTCATGTCTTGCCATCACGGCCATTCGCTCCTGTTGTCTGCCATTCTCTTCTCGTTCGCCGTTCCCGTTCGTCGTTCTTGATCCCTGAAGGACTCAGCACGTCGTTCGTCGTTCACGTTCGTCATTGAAACCTTTGATGCTCATCACGCCATTCGTCGCTCTCGTCCATCGTTGGCCGATCTTTGAAGCTCATCGCATCGTTCGTCGTTCGCGTTCGTTGAAGTTCACGGCATCTCTCATTGTTAGCCAGTCCAGCCACTCGTCACCACACGCGTCTTTTGTTTTGCCGATTTTCATCTTCAACAAGCCTCATTCCCATGACTAGCTACCTGACATTCATCTTTTCTCCTTGCGCTCTATGGCACCCTGCTCACCATTCAAGTCCTTTTACGTCCATGCTCCCGTTCTTAGTTCGCTCTTGCATCCTTGGCCTGTCCTGTTCAGCATCCGTCAGCTATTCACCACTCAGGCCCACCCCCATCGTCGTTCGTGGTTCCGTTCATCGTTCGCTAGCCCGCTACCGCTCAAGCTCATGGCGTTCGTGCACCTTTTCACCATTCACAAGCCGTTCGTCGTCCGTTGACCTAGCTGGCCTTCAAGTCCATTACCACCCGCACGCCCGTTCGTCGTTCGCCTACTGCGCATGGTCCACCGGTCCGGTCGTCATCTACAAGCCCTTTGCCGTCCGCACCACTCGTCATTCATGACGTTCTTTGTTCATCAATGTTCAGCCTGCTTGTTGCTGAACAAGCCCACTCGTCGACTCGTAATCTCACTTCCGTCGGGAACCACCATGCTCTCCGCACCACTAGTTCCAACTCGTTCAAGTATCGAAGCTGTCCACAGCAAACCATGCCGAATACACCGGCTCTATTCCGTTCTCCGAAGTCAAATTACTTTGGGCCCGATTCGGACTTGGATGTGCGTCCGCCTCGGGTAACCGAGTGCTGCTGACATCCACCCCTCTCTCGCCGCTAACTCGGCCTCCTCGATCAATCAACCATCTTCACCGGGACAACAATCACCAGGCACTGTCTTCGAAGCTTATGGACTCCATACAACAAATCGATGCAACGCCAACCCTGAACTCACACCTTGCTTCTGCCTCGTTCCTTGGAACCACTGCGTGAAACTTCACATGATTGCCCCGTACTTCGTTCCATCTCACCTCCCTCACACCACCTCAGCTTGGTTTCATGGAGGGAAGGTCTCCTTAAAATCGCTGACCCTTTTCTGAATGAATGTTCACTCACATGTCTTGGAATGAAAAACCACAACATCGCAATGTCTCCACCCCACAAGCTCCCGTCGCAGACTTTCGCCCCGAACTGATTTCACGTGCCCTACTCCATCACACCACACCACTGTGGCCGCTATGGTCCCACGACCCTTTCAATCTCATGGAAAAATCCATCCCCATCACTTAAACCCAACTTGATCATGGACGACAAAACCTAAACTCCTTAGCACTGCCGAAGTAACGCCCATTTCTTCGCGCACTTCTGAAAGAGAAAATGACCTCACACAACGCTCCTACAGGTCCTCCAAGTCTCCTGATAACACGCCTGGACTCCTGTTTCTTGCTCACCTTCCACGACCAGGTCTCTCGTAGAAATTTCGGCCGGCCAATGTGTTAATCACTCGGCCTTACTCCTCACATTCTACTGGTTAAGTCTCGTTCATTCCAAATCTTTGGGAATTCGACTTATCCAATATTTACATTTCACTCATCAAACTGTCAATCATGACGAAACACCTTGTCACCCTGACTAACCACACGGCTCCTTAACCAACACCAAATCTGCTTGGATGCCCTCGCCAACTTACAACCCGAATTTTCCGAACCACAACCAGCGGTTCATCACCAATTTGCATCACTCATTGCCACCAACGGTCCCTCACCCAAACGTCTGGCAGTTTCGCACTCCCACCGAGTCTAACTAGACCTCAATGATATTCTCCACTCTGCATTCAACTTCGCCTAGATCCCACAACTTCACGCTCATGACAGTGTGCTCGGCATTTCGCCCCTTCACGTACTACCCTTCAAAGATTTCCTTTGACCCACCCACATACTAACGTTCACTTCCCGATCTTGCTGCTCCAATCTCAATGGCTCTGGGGAACAACATCTCATAGACCCTTCGCCAACTCTGCAACATTACACGCATCATACAATCACTCAAGTCCTTCTCACGCTTCATCCGTCATCGGAAACTCACAATCCCTCTTCAACCTGCTTGACTGCTCCTAAATCAAAGCACCCATCCACAGCTGATGCACTGTTCCTTGAACACCCTCTCTCTCTTCTGAACATCTGTATCAATTGATACTGAATCCTCAATGGTCTGCCGCTTCTTCAAATACACCTCCCTGAGGTTCGAATTCTCAACAGAACCTCAACACCAATATGCTCGCCTCATTGACATCCTGTTTAACTCTACTGCAATTCAGCCAAATCGTTAAACCATCAACCGAAAACCAAACAAGTCGTGGAATCCGGAAAACTCGCCTGAACTTCCTCACCAACTCGCTTTGGCTATTGAAAGTTCCCTCCCCACTCCGACTGCCTTGCGCAGAAAGTCGGCCGTGACCTGAGAATGTTGCGTCTGCAACCAATCAACCACAACTCTGTCACTGGGGACCCAGCTCACACCCTTGGGGACCCGTCATGATGGTGCCCGCCACCTATACTGACGAGGTCTGCTGTAAATGCAATTTAATTTACAGGTAGTGTATCTTTTCTGGTCGGCAAGTAGAAAGCCCACTTTTACCTGGAAAGAGGTCAAAATTGGTTTCTATTGCCGTAAGGAAAATATACACTACCTGTAAATACCCACCCAACCTCCCTTCTCGAGTCACCATCATGGCTGACATATCGTGAGGAAAAGTAGATGGCTTGCTAATGCCGTAACACCATTTATGGAGGGCCTGCGCGCGCCGGACCCGCGCATGCGAAGGTGGGTGTCTGAGCTGGGCGTATCTAGAGAGTTTTAAATCCTCCAGGGTAACGAGCACTCGGGAACTGAATGCAATTTAATTTACAGGTAGTGTATATTTTCCTTAAGGCAATAGAAACCAATTTTGGCCTCTCCCCAGGTAAAATTGGGCTTTTTTGCATATATTTTATTTACAAACTAAATTAACTGACGATTTAAATTTTTTTTTTAATGTTATTAAATTAACGTTAACTAACACTGAATAATTTTGGTTTGAAAAGTATTGTTACTTACATTTTCAAATGGCAAAATATTTAGCTGAAGTTCCTGAATTAACTGAGCATTAGTTTAAAATTACGGTGGCGATGAGCTAAGAAGAAAAGGGCTACTAGCAGATCAAAACGCGTCTTCAATTTTGATTCTTTGCTCAAAAACTTCAACTGACGAAAACTTGGAAGGAAAGCTTAACAAGTTTTGTTCTGTACAAATTTAGCCGATGTTTCGGCTATAACCATAGCAAGAACACACAGTTGGCCCTCAAAGGTACACGGCCATTTGTGAGCACAGTGATTTTTTTCTAAGTTCTGTATTGGTTAGACGCTGAATTTGAGTAGGCGTCCTCTTGGTTGGGAGACCGGGACGCTGACCACTGGGCTGCTATTGCTCTGTTTGTTTGGGGTCCGTGTGACCCTCACAAACTTTGCGCTATGCGTTTGGCTTTTAAAATCGGGCCCTCTCCTTTCAGAGGTAACTGGCAAGGCGTTGGCATGCCAAACGTGTCTCTTAGCTAAGATGCGTCTTAAATTATGGCGTTGATGGTCTAACGCAGCAAATAAATTTTCATTGTAGCCACTTACTGTACACAATTTTCGCTCAGTTTATTGTTATCACGAATTCAAACGGCGAAAACTTAGCTAGAAATCTTCACAAGTTTTGTTTAGTACATATTTAGTTGACGTTTCTGCATTAACTAAGACAGCTCTTAAATTATAGAGGAGATGAGGTAGCAACAGTAGGACAACTGGCAACAAAACGGCAAACTTTATTTTGAGTTCTTTCCCCCAATTTTTAACGAATTTTATGTCGTCATGTAAATCCGTCTTCCGGCTGTTTCCCGACGACAATCTCAGTTACTCCCCGACAGGGGGCAAGGTCCCCCCCCCCCCCGTGGCACCACCACTGACAGTTGCATGTAATCTTGAAATCATAATTAAAATTAAAATGGACTTCTACACATGTGTAAACACTGCAAAACACTTGATTATTATATTCCACATCTGAGTCATACGACCAAGTTTTATCTCTCAGTTGGTGCAAAAAGGTGCCCTCTTTCACGTCCTCAGAAGAGGTTCTTGTTAATGAGCTCCTGTATTTTGCTAAAAATCGGGTGAAATGTGCTCCAGTTGATGCTCTTATTAAGGTCTGCATTGATTTTTATGATGGCCAAACTATTGTGGATGCAAAGGATCTGCTCTACAAGGTTGTTAAACCCCCGGACGGGAAAAGGAAGATCACTCGCAAGGCTAGCACGGCTTCAAAGGAGCGGGCCGATATGGTAGACATCGTCAGTTTTCTTGTACAATGCGATCAAGAAGGTATCTTTGTGCCTATGTTTGCCTCTTGTGATTTATCCAAACAGCCACCTCTTTCGCTGGAGTTTGTGGATACTGTTGTAACTGCTCATTCTCTTGCACGTTTGGAATCAGAAATTAAGGAAGTTAGAAACTCTATCACGCACGTGGTGGAGATGCTCGATGAGGTTAGGCCTAACGCCGCTGCTCCCGTTCATGCTTTGCTTAGTCAAAGCCACGTTGCTGAGGGAGACGGAGTGAACGATGTAGCCGCTGCTGCACCACTGATCTCTAGTGATACGTCTGTAACTTTTGCGGACAAGGCTAAAGCAGACGACAAAGCAAGGAGTGATCCGAAAAAAGAAAAACCAATGCCAAAGAAGGTTGATAGCAGTCGCCAGAACACCATGGTGCCTTTTAATGACGCCCATGATTTTGACACGAACTCTAGCAGCCCTATTGAAACTGGAATAAATGTTAGTGACTTAGATGATAAAGCTTGGCAAGGGCCAGTGCAAAAGAAGCGTTGGAGAAGGAGGAAGCCAGTTGTTGGAACTGACGAGGTGTCAGTATCAGCTGAGACAGCTAATGCTTTTGCTGCTGCTCCCCCTAAATTTCATCTCTACGTTGGCCACTGTTCGGCATCAACTACAGACGCCACAATCAAAGATCATTTAAAAAAGAAAAATCATCTGTTTACAGTTAACAGCATCATTGACTTGCCAGAAGCAGAAAAATATGGGTATAAAGCATTTCATTTGGTTCTTCCTTTGGAAATGAAACAATCTGTGATGAGCCCAGAACTATGGCCGGTGGGAGTCTACATCAGACCTTTTGTCCAACATAAGAAGCGACAGAGTAATAGATTCGGTCAAGGGCAGACCAGGCCGGTAAACACCAGAAACAACTTATGGCCTTCGTATTGTGACCTATAATTGTGGGTCTCTTAAGCGCTCTGTTGACATTGTGCAAAGATTGTGTGACTCTCATGATATTGTTCTGCTGCAGGAAACGTGGTTGATGGAGGATGAGTTACCTATGCTAAATAATATTCACAAGTACTTTAGGGGTGATGGATCATCATCCATTGACACCACTCAGGAAATTCTTCATGGCCGCCCATATGGCGGTATTGCTATTTTGTGGCGTAAGTGTTTCTCCTCTGCTATTAACACTGTCAAAGTAAATAGGCGCTGTATGTTGGCTACTCTTATGACGGGTGATGGCAAATTTGTCATTGTCAATGTATATATGCCAACAGACAATAGAGACGATGCTAGTCTTGAAGACTATATTTTTTATACTGCATCCCTTGCCAGTCTCATTGAAACTTATGAATTTTCTTATCTCACGTTTATGGGGGATTTTAATGCTGAGATTAATAAGCATATTGATCCAAATAGTGGTAGGATTACCAAATTTTGTGAGGAACTTGAATCTCTCCGCGATGACTATGAACTGATTTTTTCTGATGTTGCCTTACTTGATGCTCAGTCTTTTACTTTTGTTAGTCCAGCACATTCTACTACCTCATGGCTTGATCATGTTATCTGAAAGAGTGCTGCTCACGATGTTGTCATGAAGGTGTTGGATCGGATGGCTAGCTATGACCATATGCCAGTTAGTGTTGTGTAGAAAACTCTCTGTCTCAACTACGCCTTCTGTTCTTGCCGCAGATAAGCCAAACGCTGCATCAGGGTTTAATATTTGCTGGGACAAAGTTACGGATTTGCATCGTGTTAGGTTTGCAGATGCTCTGGCAAGCTCGCTGCACATGGAGGAATTTAGCATCTGTTCCTGTAAACTTGGATGCTCCTCCTATGCCCATAGATGTGCACTGGAGAGAGAGTATGACAAGGCTATGAAGCTAATTACTTCTATTTCTCGTGAGTACCTGCCTTACGCTGATAAACAGTTTGTTTCGAAATCTCGAATCATCCCTGGTTGGAATGATGAAGTTCGGCCTTTCTACCAGGCTTCTATGGAAGCCTTTAATGCTTGGAAGGTTGCAGGAAAGCCTACTACTGGACCGGAGGAGGAAACAATGCGACAGAAACGGTATCTGTTTAGGAAGGCGCTACGACGCTGCAGAGCTAGGGAGACTAGCATTAAGACTGAAAAAATGAGCCAAAGTTGTAAATCACCTAAAGCTTTCTGGAAACTTGCCAATAGAGAGAGGCGTTCCTGGGTTGCATGTGTGAATGAGATTGACAAAGTTAAGAGGTGCAGAGAGTATTGCTGGTCACTGGAAGACTCAATATGAGGAACTTTTTTCTGGTGGTCGTGATGCTAATTCTGTCAATTGACACGACATGCTTGGGGAAAATTGGAGTGGGGATGACCAATTTATTGAGTTTTCCACATGTGATGTTAAAAATGCTATTGACTCCCTAGCTGTTGGGAAGGCAGCAGGTGCTGATGGTATTAATGCTGAGCTGTTCAGAATGTTTTGCCTACGTACTGTGCAATGGTTTACTTCTTTTGTTAATGAATGTATTAAGCATACCTTTTTACCGGACCAGCTTATTAATACAGTAATTAGCCCTGTGGTCAAAAATAAGGCTGGTAATTTGGGTTCTTCTGATAATTACAGAGGGATTGCCGTGGCGATGTCCTTCTCAAAAATTATTGAGTTGTTACTGATCAAAAGACTTAAGCCTTTTCTAGCTACTGAAGTGGCTCAGCTTGGGTTCAAGCAAGCACACTCCACTACTGACGCAACCTTTGTTTACAAAGAGTCTGTTCGGTACTACCTGGACAGAGGAAGCAAAGTGTATTCTGCCTCGCTGGATCTGTCTAAAGCCTTTGATCGGGTCGACTTTGATAAACTCTTTGCTAAGCTTGCTGGTAGAGGGGCACCAGCCCGCATGGTAAATTTTAGTGCCTTTTGGTATTTGAATCAATCCGCTGTTGTTAAGTGGGATGGCCACTTGTCTGAGCCATTTACTGTTTGTAGGGGTGTGAGACAGGGGGGGGCTCCTTTCGCCTGCTCTGTTTACATTGTACATTGATGATCTTTTGTGTGATCTGAGCTTGGCCTTGCCTGGTTGCTGGATTGGAGGATTGAACGTTAATTGCATTGCATATGCAGATGACCTTATTATATTTGCTCCCTCTCGAGTTGGACTACCACTACAATCACTACTTGACATTTGCACCGAGTGGGCTGCCGGCAATTCTATGCTTTTTAATGTTAGAAAGTGTTTCTTTATTGCTCATGGATGTGCTAGCGGTGACATTGTTGCACCTGTCTCCATTAGTGGAACTGACCTGTCACAAGTGTTTGATTTTAAATATCTTGGACATATCATCACTGATTCTCTTCATGATGATTTGGATATTCAGCGTTGCCAGCGTAGTTTTTTGAGATCCTTTAACAGCTTGTACAGCAAGTTTAAGAATGTTGATGTGCATGTGTTCGCAAAGCTGTTCTCATCATGTTGTGCTCTGTATGGTGATCCGCTGTGGCTGAGGTATACCAAGAAAGCTCTTGGCACTCTTAAGACGTTTTATCATAACAGTGTTAAGAGAGTTCTTGGAGTCCCTCGTTTTTCGCTTACCCATGCCAGTTGTATTGCAGCAGGAGTGTCACCTTTTGAGGTCGTGTTGGGTGGCACTTCGTGCAGTGGTATCGAAATCTGCTTACACATGATAACAGACTTGTTGCCGCAGTGATGACATCTTCGGTGGGAAGGGTTGGTCGGCTGCAAGATCGATATCGTACTACTTTAGACGAGCTCATGCTCAATACTGCAGACTTGGGTGTCTTCTCAAGGACAGATCTCAAACGCTACTTGGATTGGTTCGCTAGGAACTATTACAGTTTACTGTGATTTTCTCCAGTCAAACGTTTCTTGTTCTGTGTTTTTGTATTTTTTTGTGCTGTTGTATATCCTCAACTGGATGAAATAAAGTTTATTATTATATTATTATTATTATTTAGTTCATACTTTTTTTTATTATAACTTACCCATCCTTAAATCACGGTTCACAGTAAAATTGTTACATTAATTTTCCTGACTAAACACAAAATCAACGAAGTATAATTTTAAAAATGTGGCAACATTCTTTAGGGAAATTTATTGATTTTTTAACATAGGCTAAATAACTTAGCTGCTTCGCTACACTTGAATATTGAGCTTCATCAATATTTAACAGCATGTGGAAATAAAAGCTGTTAAAAACATTTGTCAATTTTGTTCTGTTTACATTCCACAAGCAATATTAATGTCCCTGATTTTCCCTGTCTCTTCAGATACAGTGACGTCTGTAAATGTACTGACTAATAAATGCCATTTGCTTCCATTTTATAAATAGTTTACTCTTTACTGATGTATGTATTCAACTTTTTCTTGGGTTTTATGGGTTGATTTTGTGGATTAATTAATGGTCTTCAGCCAATTAATAGAAACATGAAAAATGTGTGCTTTTACGTGTCGTTTTGTGTGTCAAGTTTTGGCAAGGTGCACATTTATTTATGGTTAATTTCTGTGAATGTTGATTGGAGTGATTGTAGGACTCATGATGTGTGGGGAATATTAGGCTTGAAATTTAAAATTCCCCGAGGCCCCTTGCCCAATTTTTATTGGTTTACGAACTTAAATCTACGATTTGAGCATAGAATGGATTTGGAAAATTTGAAATTAATGTGAAAATGTTTGTTCAAAAGTTAGCGTAGATACTGACAGACAAACAGACACCAGCACTGGTTGGGAAGCTCCTATGCTCTGCTTCACACTGCACGTCAGTAAAACCGTAATTGTTTCAAAGTTTTAATTAAGGTCAGTTTGCTGCTTAGTGACATGTTTATGGAGTCATATGACTGCGACTGTGTCTGGTTTAAGCTGTGACCGTGACCCTCTTGTTCTCATAATTTCCTAATTGGGACATAATTTGCTTGTGGGTGGATCTGGAAAGCCACCTGCAGGTTATCAGTACGGCAAGCTGCTTGTAAACAGAGGGACAAGAGCGTGTTATTTTTGCTGACCTACTCTGCAATTACATTATTTCAATACTTGATGAGGCTTCGCTCATGCATTTTGTGTGCTGATACTTTAGTGCCTAAATTAAGTTCACTCTGCCATCTGTAAAGCATACTAAAATTGTGTGACTGTGTTAGTACTTTTTTAATTAACTTTGTCTCTGCTGAAGTCATCTAAAACAAACTAATGTTCTATGCCTTACAAGACATACTGTGTTAGAAGCATAAAGAAGTCAAATAAAGGGAAGGGACTGACCAGGGATTTGAACCAGGGAACTTCCAATCATTGCAGGGGCCGAAGTACTATCCAGAATAGTTTCCATAGTTGCTGAAGGAGCATGGTAGTCGCTCACACTGCCTTAGCTGGGTGTACTTTGCCAGGATCTTCTTAGCAATCCCTGATCAGGTCGGCTAATTCAAGCCGATTTAGCTATTGTGACTACATGCTTAAATGGCTTACAGTGAAAGATTTGGAAAGTTGTGGCCTCTGTGTTTCCTGTTCAGCTGATTACAATTTTAATTTTGGTCTAGGTTATATTTAAGAATTTGACCCGTAGCACTTTTTTTTCTGTAAAATGTAGGCACAATTCAGGTTTTAAATGTATATGCACTCCAAGTTATTACAATTTGTATGGTTTGCGTGTAGTGATGATGTTAGGTTTCGTACATGGCCGTCAGATCCTTGAAAAGCCTTAAATTTGAAAAAACCTGCATTTAAGACTAGAAAATGAGAATATCAGAGCCTCAACATGGCCTTGAATTTTTTTAATAGGCTATGATTGATGAAATGTTGTTAATCACTGTAATAGTAAATTTATACCTACGTGTGAGTAATAAAAATAGTTTGTTTGCTGAAGGCATATCTTCTTGCAGATTGAACTGGAGACAGAAAGAAACTGAAGGAACAGTTGAGGAAAACCTGTTCCACAAACTGTTAGTTGCTTTATTAATCTTCTCTCCTAGTCCAGAGGGAACATAATGTTCTTACATGATTTGCGGAAAAATTGCGGAAATTGTGGACTGGTTTTCGCTATTTTGAGACGTGCGTAAAGTATGGCGTCTGCTGTAGAATATGAATCGATTGACTCTCAATGTAATCGCAGCCATTATCTATAATTCGTGTATGATAAGTTAAATTTTTGTTGAACGGTAAATATCAACATGATTTTCGGAATCATGACTCAAATATTGACGAAAACATTAACAGTAGAAAACGAACAATTTTTTCAGTAAATGTTAATCAAGCGCTGTAATTAACACGTACACATTTCTGTACTCCGTGACTGAGAGGATTAATATGTGTATTAAATTGTATAGACTAGCAACATGCTGCAATTTATGGACTGATAATTTTGATAATTTTTGCAGTTTTGATAATTTTTGTGTGCAAAAGCCTTGAAATGGCTGTACGTTTACCTTGAAAAGGCCTTCATCTAGTTAGTCCAAACCATACTGAAGTTCTGTCTGTGGATTTTTTTCAGTTTTGCTAATCTAGCAAAAATATTTGGGTAATTTTCAAATATTATACTACATCTGCATGCAAGGAGGTAAATCCTGACTTAGCCATAATTAAGGAGGATGAATGAAAGGCTTTTTTTTATCAAACATTACAGTCAGTTGATGAGGGAATAATAAAGTGAAGGTATTACTTATGCAATATTCCAGACAGGCAAGAACTATTTAACAATTCGTGGCGAATTTTCGATAGTCAATTTGCTGTGGATGGAAAAACCTAGCCGACTATCATCTTCAGGCACGTAATAACTCCAAACACTACTACCTATATACAGTCCATTAGATTCGACATTTCGAAAATTTTTAGATCGAAAATTCGCCAAGAATTGTTAAATCGTTCTTGCCTGTCTGGAATATTGCGTATTTTCCTCCGTGCGTAAGTAATGTCGTCTGCTACGTACCAAAGTATGAATCTCGACGTTTTTAAGGTGAAGGTAATTTTAAATGCCTCATACAGAACAGCAGAAAAGTAATAGAATTCAAATAAAATAAAATAATGTGCAAATATATGCCAGGAAGAAAAAAAGACGAAAATAATCAAAGATAAGCCAAGAAAAATAGTGGAATACTGTAGAAGGATGATGAAAAGGATGGGTTAGAATAGACGAGACGTGTTTTTTAAACAATAATGGTATTTTGGTCAATGTTGACCTGATGAGATTTCCCCTCATGAAACTGAGATTAATTAGGGATGGCATATATCCATGCATATGATTAAATAAGTAATTTTGAAAAGCAGATGAAAATGACCGCCTCATTGTCGAGCTGAGTGAGGCTTCCCCTTGTGGCAAATGAAATTAATGAGGGGTGTTATTCCACACACATAGTTTGGTATACCATAAAAAAAAGTATTTCTGGAAAGCTGATGAAAACGACCCCTAATTTCCATAGATATTTTTCACAGGAAATTACATTTTTTTCAGTAAAAAAAAAGTATACTGTAAGATAAAACTGACTGAGTAGCTCATTTCTGGAGATTTTCTGTCATAGTGTGTTTCTTTTGTTCATCCAAGTTAAATGCAGTACAGTAGTTCAAATTTAGAAGAATACAATATTGTTGTAAGTGTCAGAGAAATCTGAAACAAGGGTTATTCTAAAGGACTGAAAAGTGCATTCACTTTAAATATTTTAATGAGTCTTATGTAATGAACGTGTACATTCCACTTATGGTTGAATTCAGAACACCCAACATAGTTGGTGAACTTAAGTAAAGGTGTTGCTGTGTTACAAAGGCCATGAAATTGCTCTTTTGCTATTTAATGAAAGTCTTTTCATTCAAGTCATTCATACCTTTTTGTAGCTCTAGCAGTGTCTGTACATTTCCACTAGGCAGGTAGTAGATAGTAGCATTATCAACAAACCAAAATGTGCCTGCCTTGTAATAAAGCTGATAATCTATTCTCTACACACCATAATTAATTAAAATTAAGATTATTGGTTGAGTAACAAATACACGTGACCCTAGTTCCCAGTAATGAACATTTTTTAAATGTATTTGAAACCCTTAAAAGTCGTTTTTATAGCCGACGAAAATATTAATTACCTGTTTTTATAGTGTTTCTCCTTTTGAGCTAGAATTATCCCCTAGAAGCTTTAGAGCTTGTATCCCAGCCGGACTTGTACCTACTGCGCATGCGCAGGTTTGGGATAGCTACATAACACGTCGCAACCGACCACTTGTCATCATTTCTCCTAGGGTATTCACGTCGTCGTGACCGCCTTGAGCTCCCCATCTTCGTTCCAGTTCCTTGGTCTTAGGACCCTTCCGGCCATCCACGGCGTTATTGCGTTCCTACCAAAAAGAACAGCGGTCGCTTGCTACGGTTCCATCTCTGTTCCCAATGAGCAGTGTAGTCACTGCTCCTCCCCCTTTGGAATCTGAACAGCAACGGACGAGCTACACGGCTCCGCAGACCCGGATTACCTAGTCACCCCGGACAATGAACCGCCAGTCAGGCCGTTCCCCGATCATCCGTTCCCTTCAGACTCGGCAGCCACTTCAGCCGCCTTCTGCAACGTTCCCGGCCTTAGTTGCCGCATTCCCTATGGAGTCATCCAGAGGTTCGTTCCAACAAAGACGCTCCACCTTCAGTTGCATTCCTCGCATCTCTCAAGCAGCGTTACCTGCGGATCCACGGACTTCTTCATCCAGCCATGCGCTTCGACGGACGCCTCCTCCTCGTGCCCTGTCTTTGCCCTCGCCAATTCTAACAGAACCTCTAGGTTCCGCTGGCGATTTGTCACCAACGCTTCAGGCATGGTGCGCTACCCATCTGCCAGCACCGTTCCCCACGTTCCGGCGTCCTTTCCACGACTAGTCAGCATCACCCGTTCTGTTGTCCTCCTGGTCCTGCTGCAACGTCAGTAATACCCAGACCTACGCCTCCTTCTTCTCTGACCAAGGTTCAACCAACCTGTGACAAAGACTGTTCGTTCCTGAACTATGATGTTCACTATACTGCTTTGGGTCGTGGTTCCCCGGACTTTTTGTCACCGTCACCACGTTCCCCGCACTTCCTGCAGTCTAGCAAGATATCGTTTCCCTGGCATCTCTCCCATTGTTCCTGCCCCAGCGGAATCTGGCTCTTCGACAGCAAAACCAACAGGGAGCCTCGTAACACCTCTCTGGACGCGTCGTGCAGTTCAACTTCTGCTCATCCTTGCAGTGTTTCTTGCACTTCCGTCCTGACTCCTCGGAAGTTACATCGGTTCTAGCACCCAATCGCCGAAGCCACCAGAATTTGTACCTTATTTCCAAGGGTGAACAGTTGGCTCCGCAAAAAAAAAGAAAGGAAAGAAAAGAACAACACGCACCGGTCCAGCTGTGCCATGGGCTGGGGTCCGCCCAGAAAAAGGGGAAAAAGGAGAAAAAAACGATTCCGCCGCCCCGGTTCCACGTTCCGCATCGCCACCCTTGGCGGCCCCAGCGGAAGGCAGCAGCGTGCCTTCCGCAAACTACAAACCTCTTGTTCAGCTTCCTCCATCAATCAACCCATTCACTCTTGAATTCTTCGATACCTCCCGGCACAGCCAAGACCTCTCCGATTCCTTACAAGCAAGTTTTCGTTCCCGGACGTTCGTCCCCTCAGGAACTAATTTACGAACGACAACATTTCAAGTCGAACCGACCCTCGAGTCATTCTGTCTGCCTCCACGCAGTGGTAGGTTGTTTCGTTACTGGCCCCACTCGGGCCTCTGTTACACTACCATATCCCTCGCTCCGATTTTCACAATCTACAAGAGGATTGACAAACAGACGGAGGAGGAGAAAAGACGCCAGGCAACTCTACATTAACATACATTAGGAACACGTTTCCTTTCCACTAGACCACAAGGTCACGGTTCCCTATCCAACCTTTTACTTCACCACAGCAACCAAATCCGAGTCAGAAAAAATGCCCGGCCTACTTCCTCTCTTACAACAAATAAGACAGACAAGCTCATATTCTTTGAGGACTTGATTCCTCAACACCAAACTCCAACTCTTCGTTCCTCCGCTCCCACGTAGGAACCACTACTGTCAACTACACAACCAACAACGTTACCCGTTCAACTGCTCATTGCTTCAATTTACCAAATCCCCCCCCCCCCCCAAAAAAAAAAGAAGAAGAAGAACTTCAGTAATCTGCCTTACACCGTGCCCCGTTCCTACCTAACGGTACGACCTCCACACGTTCACCAGTCCCTCCTCCGCCTGCGCCACCCTGCGCAGTTTTTTTTGCCACCAGGGGTCTCTCTCACCCCTTTTCAATTCAAATCGCTTCACACGTAACGGTTTTCGCCAGCTCCGCACCCAAGATGTCAGACACGTCCTCGTCCGAAGATCCAATCCCACCAGTGGAGGTTTCGAAGGTCAACATTCCTTCACCTAAAGCATGCTCTTGCTTGGGATTTTCTGGCCCTTCACCATCCTCACACCTTTTCTTCTCTACGCTCCTGCTGTTCACATCGATCCGGCTATGCCACAAGCAAAGGGAACGCCCAAGGGCGGTTCCGCTGTTCCGGTTACCCGTTCCACCTCCCCAGCTTCGGCGGATCCATCCGCCACTGCAGCCGTAGAAGTTTTGGAACTCTCAGCGGACCGCGAAGGAATCCACTTCCTCCGCCTACCAACCCGAGGTCTCCGTTTCTCTCGACACAGCCGAGACCTCCTCGATTCACTACGGGCAAGTAGTGAATCGAGGATGTCCGTTCCATTCAGAACGAACTTTCCAAAGCTAAGGAACGTTATGCTCGTCTAAAGCTTCAGCTCAAGGCTCGCAAAGTAGCGACCAAGCTTGCGTCTGCTCCGCTACACAACTCACACCCTTGGATTTGTCGTCATATTCTTCGCGGCACAGTGTTCATTCCACCGTTCCGGGTTCCTCAGGTCCCCTAACCAGTTCCCAAGTGCACAAACTGATGGACTGATCCCTTCGGACCTTCAAGTGAAAGGCCTCTTCCTCAGATTACATTTCAGCATGGCTAGCTTCCACTCAGAAGAAGCCACGTTCCGCAGACGACGTTCCCGGACCATATATGCCTGTACCGTTCCCATCAGCCTCCGCAATCCGTTCCACCCTACTCAGAGGCCTCCATCTGTCAGCACGGGAACTGAAAAAAATTTTTTATTTCTATATGAAATTTCTCCTGGACTACATGAACGGGTTCGTCAAGGAACTAAAAACCCTTCGCACTGCTCAAACCCAGTTACCTGCATTACAAGAAGCCGCTGCATTTCTGCCACCTTACAATCAGACAATCCTTTCCTACGCACTTCTAATGAAGCTTTTTCAAACGAGCTTGAAACTCACCACCGACGGTACCGCTCCCAACGCATCAATTATGTGCTACTTCGCGCTCGCAATGCCTTGCTGTCGCCTATCCCTTCATCCCCACTGTCAGATGCGTTAGCACCCGACATAGTTATTGTATCTGTCTCCATCCGATGGGGTGCAGGAAGGCCGAGCGTGGTTCGTTCTTCACGGCCTCGTACTCTTCGCAGAAGCTAGACGGTTTTTTTTGTAGATCGTGATAGGGGAAATTAAGGATGGAGAAGGGGGTCGGTGACCCTCTGGAACGCGGCCATGGCAACAAATCAGTTCCACAAGATATCTTCCTATTCCGTTTAGCAATATAACAACGCCCCACGCTTCTCACCAGTTTTTCATGGTATAACTGAAAACTCTGCCTCTTCCACCACAGTGATGCCATGTTCCCTTGCCGCCATCAAGCCAAAGGAGTAGCCTTAGGATTCCGCATATTACAATAGCAACATTAACCACGATCTCAAAACAGCCAGTTCCTTCGTATAACTTTGGTGAGGTTCCTGCTTCTTCGTTCCGTTCCGGACGTTATAAACTCGTTCCTCGCCTTATATATTGCAAAATTCATACATCTGTTACTTAAGCGGCTTCATCTCTCGAGACCTCCCACACATTTTTGATTACCATGGCGCGTTCCCTCCACCAGAAGCAGTGTTCTCTATCCAATTTTCTGTACTTCAAATTCATCAGTGCTCATCGTCGTTCTTTCTCGTTCCTACACACAAATTGTTTCTGAAGGCCGTTGAACGGATGAGGAATTTTTACTCTACCCTAGCGACCGGGCGAGATCCGACATCTTCATCCCAGCAAGATAAGCGTTTTCGGCACTACCGCCTGATTTCCTATCTTGTACCCCACGGTGTTAAGATTCCCGATTGCGGTTCCCTTACTTAAGGTTACCCTCGTTTCTTACCAATTATTCTTGACGTTTCCTTTACCGCACCAACCCTGCCTCACTGGAGAACCTCATCGTTTCTGTCTGCACTACGGATCGATCCGCTTCCACCGGTTCCACAACCAGTGTAATTGGCTGAGGCATTTTCAGGAATGACTTCACCAAAGACTTGCTCTTGGGGCGCCGCCTTGTACATGAGGGGAAACTGAGCGAACCTATCCCACCTCCAGGTGACAAAGTCCGCTATAAAAACAGGTAATGTATATTTTCTTCGGCTATAAAAAGACTAAAATTGCAGTGCACCTGCTTAATTCTAGTTTATATTGCCTAACCGAAAATATACATTACCTGTAGTCCTACCCAGGTCTCCCCTCAATCAATAGGTTCTAGGTGTGGAGAAATAATGACAAGCGGTCGGCTGCGCCGTGTTATATAGCCAGCCCAAGCCTGCGCATGCACAGTAGGTACAAGTCCGGCTGGGATACAAGCTCTAAAGCTTCTAGGGGATAATTCTAGCTCAAAAGGAGAAATGCTATAAAAACAGTTAATGGATATTTTCGGTTAGGCAATAAAAACTAAAATTAAGCAGGTGCAGGCCCTGCAATTTTAGTCTTTTTGTGTGTGTGTGTGGGGTGGGGCTTAGTGGGGGTGATGTCGTGTTGGTTAAACATTGAATGAAAAGTGTTTATTAGTGGGTTGTCTTACTTGGACCTATGATCGCATGTATTTGTTATTAAACAAAACCATCATAAACACAACGCGAGACAAACATAAATTTTAAATTTTCATATATTTTGTTTTTCCAGTTAGGTGACTTACAGACAAGCTACGTTGCCACCCAAAGAGCGTTGGAAGCTTTCCCAGATCATTGTGATTCGCAAGAACTCCTTAAACAGCTGAAAAAGCATTTTGCTGCTCTTTGAAAATAATTACTTTCAACAAAACTAGAATTTAGCATAGCACAGCTTTTAAATTACATGTTTTATGCATGTTTAATTGATGTGTATATTTTTTTATGTCTGAAGTTTCACTGTGGCCTTTCGTGACAAAGTGTAAAATACTGGTATTAGTATGTACATGTTTATTTATTTATTTATTCATTTATGTATTTATTTATTCAATAATAAATAAATAATAAAACAAACAATAACCCTGCAGGTTCATTGCATAAACTATTAAGATTACTTTTGTTCTTTTACATCATTGAAATGCCTTACTGTGTGATATATATCAGCGGTGCTCAAGCTTTCTTACATAGCATACCGGTAGTTTTATTTTCGGGGTGCCAGGGACTGCCACCTTGGTGGCTTTGGTAAACGGGGGGGGGGGTTACAACAATAAAAACAAACTAATATTTAAAACATGCTTGTTTAAAATCAACCAATAAATGTCTCTAATAATGGTAGAATTATTAACAGAATCTAACCACCTGAGATCTGATCGCTTACCTACCACCACTGGATTCACTTTTAGATACCTACGCACACAGCCAGGTGCCCACAGTGGAAAGCTCGCACGTGTGGCAGTAGCTCCGGACGAAAAGCGTGTGTTGCAACCATTTGCTGCACCGAGTTACTTTTCAGTGATAATTTTTTGCAGTATCGTTTCTACAATAATAGTAGCATTACTTTCACCCATTGATTAAATTAAAAGGTTATTTTTGTCATTATTATTAAATAATGATTAGTAACCACTTTATACTATTTCTAATATCGTTAACGTGTTCAGCACCCAAAAAAACATATAAGACGATACCTCACATGCATATGCAGCTCATATCCATACACATTCATTTTCGAAATGGCGAAATCAAAGATGGCGTCCATTTTCCAAAATGGCCACTCACACAGACCATCACCCAACTTTTTTTCAATCACCAAGCTATTAACAACTTGTTCCAAATGAGTGATACTCTGGTAAATGTGTAAATGTATGACACACAGAAGTATGCTCAGCAAGTGTACTATGACTAAAAGCTCTCTAGGTCCATGCCCCCGTGCCCCCTGGAGCCCATGGCCACAACGGCCGAGCCCATTCCACCCGCATCACAGTTGTTTGGGACGCGACACAGGATAGTCGCTTGTTTTCCATTCCGTTCAAATATGATGGAATCTTCGAAAAAGAAGCTGAAGTCTTGCCCTGGAAAGGCAGAGAAGAAGTGTGGACATCGTTTAAACCCGATCGATCCTCATACGTTATGCAGGGAGTGTAGGCCCTGTGACTTTGTTGCGTTTAGGTGTGACGTGTGTGGATCTATGGACGCAGACCTCGTGGCTGACATTGAGGCAACTTGGGCGCGGTCAGAAGACGAGGGAGGCAACGCGAAGCTGCAAAAGCCGGGAAGGCGGCTAAAGCGCGGAAGTGGGTGAAGTAGACTGAAATAATGGATGATATTTCGATTGGCTCGCATACCACAATGCAGTGCGAATTGGAGGAGCAGTTTTTGCATTTTCCACCCTCAATCGAGGAGTTTGATGTTGCCGATATGATTGCCAAATCCGTCACTACGGAGTGTGCCAAATTATGGGACGAGAGTGCTAAGATCCGGGAAGAAAGTGTTAAGCAGCAGGAAATCGTTATTTCTAAGAAGGTGCTATCAACTTTCGAGCGTTATTTTGGTGATGCATCCGAATTCCGGGCTAAAATGGCGAGTTTAGTGGTACCGACGCGACCGGAAGCGACTCGCCCGTTGTGTAACGAACAAAGAAAACAAAATGGCGGCGACTCGGACGGCTCTCACCATACACCGCTGTCGTCTCCGCCCAGGCTGTGCGACAGGATGAAACATAAGTCTTTTGATGTAGATGATCAATCGCCAAAACGATTGCATATTAGTGGAAATTTGGATAAAACTACTGGAGTGGCTTGTTCAGGTCGTTCCCTAACGGCAACCGTCCAGTCGCTGTCGCGTGGCGACAGAGACGACTCACGTTCTACGCACTCATTGGTGTCGGAAGGACGGGGTACGACTGAGCAGCAGTCGCTAGTGCAGTCGCCCAAGCAATGGTTAGGGCAGTCGCTGGGCCAGTCGCTAAGTCAGTCGCCGCGACAGAAGCAATCAAGTGAGCAGTTGCTACCGTCGGCCACACAATCGATTCCTTTGTCGCATGCGGGCCACATTACAATCGTACAACAACTGGAACAGTGTGACACAGCCCCTTGCAGGTGGGCTAAGTGGTGTTAGTGCTAATCAGGAGAATGGTGCGGCGCAGTGGGGCAATATGACGAACCAGCGGAAACAAAATTTGGTTCTGCCTAACTGGCAACAGTGGGCTAATGGAAGCCAGCAGTGGGGCTGGCCACCGTCACATCAGTGGAACACAGTGTCAACCATGGAGTGCTCAGCTGCCGCCCCCACCCCCGCCCAACAGGCAAAAAGGAGGGAGAACGCGGGAAGTGTGATTGAACATCAGTTTGAAGGCGAACCTCAGGACTCTGGCTTGGTGCCGGAGATAGGGCCGTTCGTGAACCAGTATATAGTGGAAACATCACAGCGGAAGTGCACGATCATGCAGCGGACGCACTGGAGGAAATTGAATGGAAATGGGTGGTGGGGAAGGTTAATACTTCGTTACCTGAACTGTTCTGCCCTAGAGTATTACCCACAGTGCCAGCTGCTGGTGAACCTCCGGCGTTTTCTTATGCTAATAAGGATAGAGTTCGTAAGGACCCACAAAATCTCCCGCAATCGCAAATGCTGTATCGTCAGTTTTTAGTGGCTGGTGGGGCGCTCAGAGACAAGGGAAAAGTGCTTTCGGCTGTGGGGCCCCTCCCACCACCGGACCTCTCTAAAGGTGCTTTCTTCTTTTCCACGGGCAACGCCGGGGCACCCAAGTTAACTAGGTATAAGACATTCGATGAAACCGAGTATGTGGCGTCCTCGTGCCAGATGGAAATGGATTCCTCACTTCAGCAACCACTCATCGTGAAGATCAATGCTGTGCAATACGAGGAAGAGGAAAAGATGGTGAGGGCAAGCCTGCGTGCGACATCTACAGCAGATCTAGTGTACGCGACGGCCAACGCAAAACTCAGGTTATTCCTGGCGACACCACCAGATGTGAGAGACACCAAGGAGGTGGAGGACACGGTGAAATTCATAAGGAAAGCATCGGAATTCCATGCGGATGCCATCAACTGGGGCACCCGCTCCCTGTTTAATTCAGTACTCCATCGACGAGATGCTTACTTGAATGGTACCAATCTTGGAATGTGCAAACACACACTAGGAACCTACGTTTGCTACCCATACACAAGTCGGGCTACCTGTTCAACGGGCAACTGCTCACACTGGCCCCAGAGGTGAGAGATAAAGTTAGACCCCAGCCCACGGGGGGGATTGAGGGGTAGAGATAACAATGTTCAGAGGGGTAGAATGGCACAACGGCCCTTTCGTGGGAGCTCCAGTACGGCAGCTACAATGAGTGGAACCGGGTTTGGTCAAGGACGACAGACGGGCCCCCCACGACAACCACAAAATCTGGGCAGAGGACAAGGTGGGCGTGGCTCCTTCCCTAGGAATAGAGGTGGCAGGAAACCACCCATCCCCAAGAACTGACGAGCATCGGCTGTACTCCCCCCCCCCCCCCCTACATGGCCAGGTGGGAGGGAGAGTGCAACGGCACTGGCGAAGTTGGAGGTCAGTTACAGACAAGTTCGTTTTAGACACCATGAGGTACGGTTACACCCCGTTGTTCGTGGGAGCCCCCGAAGTGGTTAACATCCAGACACGAGTCTCGGGAGTTTGTCAAGGAAATAGCATCATTCTTTTCAAAAGAAGCGATCGAGATTTGCCAGAAAGGGACCCCAGGATTCTTCAGTCCAGCAAGGGTGATCCCCAAGAAGAACGGGGGTTCCCGTCTGATATTCAATCTTACCCATCTGAACAGGTTCATCTTAAACGAGCATCTCAAGATGGAGACATTGGCGTCGATTCGAGAATCGTTGAGAGTGGGGGATTTTGCGGCAACAATAGATTTGGAGGATGCTTACCTCCACATCCCCCTCCATCCGTCGGTGCGACATTACTTCAGGCTGGTGTGCCAAAGGGTGTGCTACCAGTTCAAAGTGCTCCCGTTCGGCCTCTGCACGGCCCCAAGGGTGTTTACACTTATTATGAGACCAGTGATAGGCAAACTCGTCTGAAGTGGGGGATTCATGCGTTTGCCTACTTGGACGATTGGCTACTGGCGAACCAGAAGAGGAGAACACTGGCTGTCAACATCGACGAGTGCCTAACGCTGCTACGGGCGCTGGGTCTGGGTGTGAATTGGGTAAAGTCTCAATTGGGACCCAGACGGGTGTTGAGTTCTTAGGGGCCAATTTCAACCTAGAAACTTTCCTCATTCGACCGTTCAAAGCAAGAATCGACACCATCCTGGAGAAAACACGGAGCCTTTTGGAAGACAGGTACATTACGGCGAGGGAACTGTCGGTGACGATCGGAAACCTGGACTCATGCGCCACTCTGGTCCCGATGGGAGCATGGAGAACCCGACCGCTACAATGGTTCCGGAAAAGAGGGTGGAAACCGAGGATCAGTTGGGAAGACAGGATTTCCCTGCTCGATTCACCCGTAGAAGAAATCTCTTGGTCGACAGTGCCGGACCATTTGGTACAAGGAGTACCGGTCAATTCCCCAGCGTCGGACTGGCTGTTGATGTCGGATGCATCCCTGACGGGCTGGGGAGTGATGCTGAGAACAGAACAGTCGGCTGGGGTGTGGAACCCACAGGAGATAGACCTGCACATCAACGTTTTGGCACTCAGGGCTATCTTCCGAGCCCTAATTCACTGGCAAGACATAGTCGGAAACTGCACGGTGACAGCACAGCAGCAGTAGCGTATGTCAAGAGAGGGGGAAGAGTACGATCATCTTCGTTGTACGAGGAAGTAAGCCTTATATTTACACTGTGTATCGAAAAGAACATCACTCTGTTGCCCCGTCATATAGCGTGGTGCCTCAACGTGCTGGCCGACAAACTGTCGAGTGGGGGACTCCCACCGACAACAGAGTGGAGGCTCACCCGGAGGCTTGCCAACTCCTGTTTCTGAAGTGGGGGACACCCAATGTAGATTTATTCGTGACGATGAAGAATGCCCAACTCCCCTTGTACTTCTCCCCCTTCCCGGACGAGTGGGCAGTGGGGACAGACGCCCTCAGTGCGGATTGGACGAACCTGAATGCGTACCTGTTCCCTCCGTTCAGACTGCTCCAGGAAGTTCTGAACAAAATCAGACTATCTCCGGGCAGGTTCATCCTAGTGGCTCCATGGTGGCCAGCGGCACCATGGTTTGTGGACCTTCAGGAAGCGGCCAGGGAAGCTTCTGTGGAATTCCCGAGATGGAGAACACTCCTCACGCAGAGGAAGGTAGCGGTGATCCACCCGAAACCGGAGGTGCTACACCTTCACGGGTGGCTACTTTGACAAGTGAATTACGCAGGCTTGGCTACTCTAAGGAAGTGACAGCTTCGGTGTGTTAGTGTCTGAGAGACTCCACAGTAGATGTGTGTGAGGGCAAGTGGCGAGGGTGGTTTGAATGGTGTGTGACATTCGGGGTAGACCCTTGTAATCCGTCGGCACAGAATGTGTGTGGGTTTTTGGAAGAGCGATTCAGGAAGGGCGTGTCACCATCCGCCATTAAAGGCTACAGGGCCGCCATTAATTCGGTGCTCTCGTTGATTGGTAAACAGAATGTAGTGACTTACAGTGTGATTTCAAGACTGGTGCAATCATTTTCAGTTCTCCGTCCTAAGACGAGAAAACTTTGCGAGCAGTGGGACCTTCCCAAAGTGCTTCATTTCCTGTCAGGACTAAAGTTTGACCCCTTTCTAAAGTGCCATTTGAACGAGTGACGGTGAAAACCGTATTCTTACTAGCGCTTGCAACGGCAGCAAGGCAGGGGTAGGGAATACCTGAGATACACGAGTAATTGGTCTAAAGTTTCGTTACTGCACCCACCGGGTTTCAGAGCGAAGACGCTTAAACCAGAGGAGAAGTCCTCCCCACTGGTAGTGGAAGCGCTTACCAATGTGTTAAGCAAAGAGTGTGTCGAAAGAGTGCAATGACCAGTTCGGGCACTTAAACATTACCTTGCCACCTCTAAAGATGTAATGGAAGGCACAGGTTGTGATTCAGGAACGCCACAATTTCACAAGCCGTTGTTCGTGAAACTTGCACAGGACGGGACACCAACAAGTGAAGCGGTGTCACCTGGTATGATTGGCAAATGGATATGTACAGCAATCAAGGAAGCCTATGACAATGAAGACAGCCACAGTGTCGGCGAAGACGTAAACGCTCACGAGTTGCGGGCCACGGCAACTTCGTGGGCCTACACTATGGGCACCTCTCTGGAAGAGGTACTTGAGTCTGGAAGGCGGAGAAGCAAGACCACCTTTATCTCGAATTACTTGAGAGAAGTAGAGACCCCAAGAAGTTCGAGGTGGTGCCAGCTGTTTGTAGCAGCCGGATATGTGGTGAGGAAGTAGAGGTGAGTGTTAGCTCTGGTCCAACGTGTCTCTGTGATTACGGAACGGGTGGGTGAGTAGGTTCATGCAGCGTGCAAGTTCGACGGGGGTGACAAAGTCTGCAGAAACTACAGGTAAGTATTTTAGGAGAGCAGTAAAAACGGGGTTTTACCCCTAAAAATAGTTTTTAGTTATCCTAAAATACTTACCTGTTTGGACCCTCCCGCGTTGAACTATCCTGGTAGATGGGGAGACAAACTGTGATGCGGGTGGAGTGGGCTCGGCCGTTGTGGCCGTGGGCTCCAGAGGGCACGGGGGCATGAACCTAGAGAGCTTTTAGTCATAGGTTTGGGACGGAAAGCATTTTCAAACATGAAAAGCAGAAAATACTTACCTGTATTTTAGGATAAGTAAAAACTATTTTTAGGGGTAAAACCCCGTTTTTTTTTTATTCTTTTGTAAATTTTCCGATTTTTCTTGAAAGAATTTGGTCTTACATTCTTTAATTTGTTTGCATATTATTTCTTTCATACTTTAATATTCACTAATCATCGTATTGTCTGGTGGTTTCATCTTTTTAATATACTCCCACATTTTTTTTTAGTTTCTATTTTTGCTATCAATTCGTTTGTAAACCATTCTTTTCTTGTTTTATCTACTTTTTTATTAGATTTTTTTGTTATATGTTTTTTATTTTTTGAATACGCATTATTTATTTTTGTTAGAATTTCTTCATAAGTAGCCTCTGGTTCTTCTATTTTATCTAAGTATTGGTATTCCCAATCTCTTTGATTTAGTTTTGTTATTATTTCTACATTGTCGAATTTCCAGTATTTTTCTTCTTCTGTTTCTGTGATTTTTTCTTCGTTTCTTCATTGTCTTTCCTACATCCATCCCATTGTCATATAATGGTCTTCAATTTTCTCGGTTAGTACTCCTCCCTTTAATTCTATTTTGTTACTTAAAAAAAAATATGGTCAATACAAGACTGTTGCAAATGATTTATTCCATTTTTTAATACTATTTCTTCCCGTGTTGGTGAATTAATTTTACTTTCAAACCCCAATGAAGTTAAAGTATTTTCATAATAGTCTATTGCTGTTTGTTCAAATTTCTCCTCGGATTCATTATCTTTTAAAAGTATATAGATGTTTATGTCACCTATGATCATTTGATACTTCCAAGTTTCTGTTTTGTTACTACATTTTATCCAGTTTTTTAGTAAACACCTTCTTATTTGATGATGGTTTTCTGTATATAGCTATTATTTATATCAAAAACCAAAACTGGTAAAAGGGGCCGCTAAGTTCCGAATGGTTCGGCCCTTCAAAGGAGTGATATAAACAAACCAAAACATTCGCCAAGTTAATCGCACCGCTTAATAATTCGAAAGTTAAATGAAAACTAGAACTTTGCTACTTTCGGTAGCAATGTTCAAGTTTTCATTTAACGTCCAAAGTATTATTCGGTGCGATTAAGTTGGCGAATGTTTTGGTGTGTTGATATCACTCCTTTGAAGGGCTGAACCATTCGGAACTTGGCGGCCCCTTTTACTAGTTTTGGTTTTTGATATGAGATCACGCCTTTTTTTTTAATTGTGTATTGACTCAAACTCCACTACCGTGCAGATGAGTAATAAAGTGCCACGTCAACAAGAAAATTGGTTTTCAACAATTTGCTACTACCTTTTGCCTATAGGCCGAACCATTCTCAACTTAGTCACCTCTTTATTGGCTTTTGGTTTGGTTTTAATTTTGTTGTAGTTTGTTGTATTTAGTTAGTTTTGGTGTGTTGATATCACTCCTTTGAAGGGCCGAAACACTCAACTTGGTGGCCTCCTTACCAGTTTTGGGGTTTGTTTATTTTGCTTTGTTTTTACACTTGGTTTATTTTTCGTGAATTGGACGTGAATACAATTTCTTTGCAACGTTGTTTAGATTTATCGCGATACACTAGTGTGTGCCTAGGCACGTACGTCAGTATACACGTTCTCATTGTCGGAACTTTGGCCGTCCAATGAGAGACGATGCCGACAATACTAACAATGGTTATAACAATATTTTCGTACTTACGCGCCCTCCCACGCCATCCCTGTTACGCCCCCAGGCTCCAAACCATAAAAGGTACTCAGTTCGTATTGTAGTGCACCCATTCGTCCAATTTCATAGCTGGAAGCCTTCCAGTTATCTCGGAATCGATGAATAATCACCTTATGGGATTTAACATGGGGATGAGTGGACTAGCTAACACATTTTCAACGTTATTGAGGGGCAGATTTTGCATTGAAAGCAGCATAGCTGGTATTCAAACACGAGTTAATTTTTGTCAGGTGGGTCATTGCTCTCGAATTCAACATAATTTAAGCTTTTGTACCGCATTATTATTTTTCCCCAAGTACCTGAAATGTGCCCAGTATGCTTCAAGATATAAGACACTGACCCAATGGCGTCGCGCTACAATGGTTTACAACCTCGACGATTGAATTGATGTGATGTTTGTTGCCTAACTAGGCGCGACACACTAGCGTGTGTCTAGATCCTTTTCTAGTTTTATCATCATTTTTATTTATAACAATTTTTAGCACATTATTATCATTGACTTCAATTGTAATTTTCACATCTAGAGTTTTTTTTTGTAAAGATCATTAATCATCCTTCTCTCATCGTTACCTCCCTTGTTAAAGTATCGATTGTATACCCACTTGTATGATAATGTTCTGCTTCTTTTTTTTATACTTATTTCAGTCATTATAATTATTTCCCACTCAATGATCATTCCATAAGTTGTTGTTCAAACAGTTCCCAATTCATTCTTAAACTTCTTTTATTTACATGAAGTACTTTCATATTTTCATTATCTTCAGTGTCCTTCATTATCGTTTCAAATTCTGATTTTTTATCTCTGAATACTTGGTTGACGAATTCTTTTCAGTTTAGTTTGTTTAGATCCTCTTCTTCTTTTATGATTATCACTTCTCTGGTTTCTGCATTCTTTCGTATCATGAATTTTCTGTTCCGAAACCACACATATTTGTGCAGAGATGTGGCAAAATTCCTTGTTTTCGAAAATAATTGTTTCTTATATGGGGCCGTATTTTCATTGAGGTATATTCTTTTCCTGTTTCTGTTTCTATACATGTCGTCATTCGTAACAACTCTCTTTTTATTCTCAAGCCACTTATCCCTGCTATTTTTGTGCTTAAATTGTATTATTATTGTACTAGGTTTCTCTTTGTCTCTATTAGGTATTCTGTGTGCTGCTTCAATTACTGAGTAGTCATGTTCAATATTAAAGTTCTTTGCTAGATTCTTTATTACTAGCAATATGTCTTCATCAGGTAACCAATCTACTTGATTTATTTCTATGTTTCTGTTTCTTTCATATTGTTCTTTTTCCTTAGCTTCCCGGTACATTGTGTTCATTGTTTGTTCCAACACTTTATTTCTTCCTTCCTTGTTTTCCAATACTTGTACTCTTGTAATTTCTTATAATTTTTATGAGTAATATCAAGAATTTATAGGGTTTGGTAAATAAATTCTTGGTAATATGATAGTACTATTTCGACCAGAGACGGAGGACAGACAAGATGGCTGCCCCCATGTAAACCGGAAGTGCCGCCATCTTGGAAGATCACCATCAATTTGGAAGGTCATGACGTCTTTTCCGGTCCGCCATTTTGAATTACGTCACTTCCTGTCTTTAAAGGAACCGGAAGTGCCTGCATGTTAAAGAGTGGAACCGGAAATGCTACCATTTTCCTAAGATGGCCCCTGGTTTCAGTTTCAATTCACGAATTATTTAAAATGCCCATAACTCGGGAACCGTTGGCCCTAGAGCAAAACAGATCGAAATTTGGCCACCCTTTCAAGAACCCCTCCGGGGGTCCCACCCAACTGATGGCCCAGGGATCCGTTGGTACTAGAGCGAAACCGCTCGGGATTTGGCTTCCCCGGGCTGTGCCCTATGCGTGGGACTCTTCGGAAATTGGGTACTCGAATTTTAGGAATTTGGCCCACCCCTATAACTCAGGAACCGTTGGTCCTAGAGCGAAACCGCTAGGGATTTAGCCTTCTCTGATTGCATTCTACGTGTGGGCCTCCCCGAAAGTTGGGTGCAGTCGTTTTTGGGAGTTGGCCCACCCCAGTAACTCAAG
>JAHWFP010199282.1:0-11324 GCA_023313725.1 Lithobius niger | reverse complement strand
ATACTATCGTCCAGAAATAAAGGGATTTATGTAGCAGTTTAAACGTTCAGTTGGTTGACGAGTAGAACCTGTATTGACACTATGTCTGTTCTTATTAATAACATAATAGGGTGCCATCAACTACATGGCCAACGAACGAGAGCGAAGGTAAATACAAACAAAATTTGGCAATCTTCATTCCAAGTTCTTTGCCGGTTTTTGCTCACGCTGATACGGTTCTGGTGACAAGCAGCGGCTAGCGTCACAGCCACCTACAGTAAAGGCCGTATCATCTTTGCCTCCCACAATGCTCCGCAAAACGGCGAATCAAATAACGACGCGGCAAGTTTGCCAAGTGGCGTGATCTGTTGACAGAATTTGGAACCCTGGTCGGTTAGTTTGAAATTTCGCCGCTTGGTGTAGAGATGACAGCACCTAGCAAACTTGCGCTTCCTTCTGTCAGTGGTTGATTTTACTTGCCTAATTTGTCTTGATCTGATCCGGCCTTTACTGTATGTAGGTGGCTGTGCTAGTGTATACTTAACGTAGTGATCGCACGCCACATGGCAGCACTGAATCGGTTCGTTGGTAAGCAGCGGCCAGCTCACACTAACGTCGCCATCACACGCTAAGATGGCACCACAAGCACGTTCATTCACCCACAATCTTTTTGCTGCAATTTTACGCTGTATTTTACGAAATGTTCACCTGATTCGGTTCCGTTAGGGTTTCTAGCACACAGTAATGCCGCGATTACACGCTTGGTTTGTATAAGCACATCATTCATTCACCCAAAATCGTTTCAAGCTACGAGATTTCCATTGATTTACCACAGACCCGTTTTCTGGTAGTTGTTCCTCAACCACACGTTTGATCTTGTTTTTTTTTTTTTGGGGGGGGGGGGGGGGGGTAAACCAAGTCTGTGCATGGCTGCAGCTACGGTACCAAATTTGAATTCATTCCAAGTGACAGTATTTCCATGATGCTGTTACAAAGTTCGTTTTCGACTCATTTACTAGAGCTAGACTCGCTTCACTGTAATAAACAGCAGTATGTACGTATATTTTTTTTTACTCGGCATAGTTAAAGTCCTCGTGGATTTGATCTTCGTGTTTGCAGCATTTAACATTGGTGCATCTGTCCAGTATTGGGAAATGCAATTTTAAACTTTGTTTTAAAAAAAAATGTTTAGAAAAGTGAGTAACCGAAGACCAAAAGATAAAAAAAAAAACAAGTTCCAAAAGGCAAAGAATAAAAACGTAGAAAAGAACAACCAGTTAGTTAAGAATATTGCAAAACGGTATACAGGGCATTTATACCACGCGCCATGGCTGTTTGCTGTGACGTGCATATCACGTGACTGGGCTAGTCCAATCAGACGGACAAACAGCCGTTCTCGTTCGTCATTGGCTAACTCGTGGTGACGTCACGGCAAACAGCCATTGCGCATGGTTTAGATCGTATTTCTGTTCCATTTCAGTTGCAGTGCCCTTTGTAGTATTCTGGCTTTCCTACTTTAAATAAATTAATCTCACTTGAAAATTTATTGCACCTTTAAATATGTCTCACAAAGTCTCGAGTTTGACTGAAACTTTATGGTTCAAACTTCTTAGTGGTTGTCTGGTTGCGGAGACAGCAAGCTGATGTTTATGATGCTCAACAACTATTTTTAGACTATTATTAAAATGTGTAAAGGACTTTGCTGTAAAGTCATTATTCATTTTCAGCAGGAAAGCCAACCCATGTGTAGTATCAACTGCAGAGTGTTTAAAGCGCGTCAGCCATTTTCCCTTTTGCCACGCTATGTGTAAGCCATGTTCGGTGGCAGATGGCCCTAATCTGTTGACAAAACGAAACGGGATTTTTCCAGCTCGTGCAAATCCCATTTCCAGCGTACGCCAGACTGAACAGAGAGTATAATTTATCTCGCGGCCACACTGACACAATTCGGTGTTGGGCCGGAAATGTGGACAAGCTGTCGGCATCTGTTGCATTCCGATTTGATTGTTAACCGTTGTGTAATAAGTTGATGGTTCGTGTAGTAACACCAGAGGCAGCAGGAAAGCAACTGCTAAAAAAAATGAGTGATAGGGTACAACACGTTACCAAAAATCCGATGAACTAAAAAATGTTATTTGTTGCAAAAGAAAAATGCAACTGTACAGTTTCAAAGTTCTGCCTGAAAGAAAATTTACGAACTTGTGTCGTTATATCGAAAAAGGAATGTTATTGGTAAACGTGCACAAAGGCTGAGCATTAGCAAAACCAAAGCTGCATTGTTTAAACGTTGTATTGTTGAATTCTTTACAGCCGAATGGGGTACTAAAACAAACATATTTCTCAAGTATGCAAAGGCTGCTAAGCTGCTAATTCAACATTGCTTGTGGTCGAGTAATGAAGTTTAAAATAAGGTCATTAAGAAAGTGCAGTATCACAAGGAAAGGTGTACGCTGTTGATTGTGACTAAACCAAAGTGCAATTTTTCGGTGGGCTTATCTTGTTGAAAGATTTCCCATCTTTTTCAGGCACTTTGAGAGTTAAACGTCAATATGATTATTACACCCGTGTTAAGCCAAAAATTGAATAGCAAGTGGAAAGCACTCCTCTCTCAACTCTCTCCTCAAGCTCCACAGACGGAGCCACTGTTGACAGCATCCTATTCTTTCATCTTTTTCATCTAACACGTGTGGTCGTTCATTACGCTTCTTTTGGAAAACACTTCCGGTTTGTTTAAATTGTTCTAACCACCGTTTTATGGAGTTGTTAGTTGGTGCCACTTTCTCGTATTCTCTTCTGAATTTCCCCTGCACTTTAATACTGGACTGAAACTCAACAGAACATAATGACACACATCGCTCTTTGCTGTAAAGACGCCATTTTGTGGATGACGTCACACGCAGTGGTCAGATTGCTTTGACAACAGTACGCCGTAAAACTATTTGAGCGTATCTTTTTAACAAAACAAACCGCACTCCAATATCTTTTCTAATTTGTTTTTAATTATATTTTGTAATGTGGTCATCATTTTGTGCTCACCCTTTATTTTGTAGGATTAATATGCAGCGTATGTTACATGTTACTGTTTCGGTTGGTATTGACATGTATTTGCGAATAATTTAAAAGGGAAAATGAAACCGCGAATTTCACTTTAACAAAACATTGCAATAATGAAGTAGAAACGGAGGTGAATGGGTCAACAAAGGTAATCTGGAGGAGTCCACTTCAAGGGCAGCCTTGAGTCTTCATTCGTTTATGTAAAAAACGCTTTTCTTACATCTGCAATGCTTGAAGCACTCACTTGGGCGAAAGACTTGCTTTCTTGAAAACCTTGCTTTCTTGAAAACCTATGGAGTGTTCCAGGTTGGCTGCCGCCATTATTGGGCCAGCCACTTACTGTACTTGCTGGCCGCTAGGGCCTCTACTGTTGTATACATGCCTTGTACTTCCTGTGTCTATAAAGAGACATGTGGCCGGATGCCGCATGCCTATTAACCTTGTCACACTACCCTGTGTTGACTCACGTTCCTTGGGGACGGGGAGCACATCCCCTCTACGAAGTAGCCTAGGTGTTTAGGTTAGGAGTAGTAGTTCCCCCAAACGTAGCAACCTACATGATGATGGCTTCAGCAAATTCTAATTCACGAAAAATTCACCCTATATCTCCCGTACCTTTATCATTCAGTAAAAGTATTCAGCTTTTCTGAGACGACGTTTAGTCGGGGAACTTTGCTTTAACCCCATTGGCAAATGCTGGTGCTTCTTTATGCGAACGCTGTTGAATATGAGGCGCTTTTGCATGGCTTGGAATGCTCAGCCGCGATATTTGGGCGCGCGACCGAGCGACTGGCCGATGCCTGCAGGCGATATTGGTGGGATGCTCGGATTGCTCGCGTTGCACAAAAGAGTGCATTTGCCGTCGCCTGCTTCAACTCGGTTCGATCCCCGCTCGCGTCTGTCGACGGGGTTGTAAAGCCAGAGCGATGGGCGCCCCAAATGGACTTGCACGGGCGCTCGTGCTCTCCCGTTCTGCCTGCCTACACAATAGTTATTGCTGGCGGGAAAGAAGAAGTCTGCGCGCGCTCTCTTTCCCAAAGAATTATTGTATGTGCAACGCAGCGCACTTTGAAAGGAATAGCAGAAGCGCTTGGCTGCATTGTTCGGGCTTGCGGTGGCGCTTGTTTCGTTTCTTGGCAAGCCCGAATTAAATCAAAAACCAGGACCGCGCTTGGCTTCGGCTTTGACTCCGACATCGGCTGAAAGTGAACAGTAGCTCTTTTTGGTCTTTCTTTCTGTTTCCTTATTTTCTTTTTTTTTTACTTTTGGATGGGAAGGAGTTAAGGAACTGGTTGATGGATCGATGCAGTCACAAAAGAAAGCGGATAACGCATTAGCCCGACTACAAAATGGAGATAGGCTCGAAAATTGTTTCCGATGATGGGTTTTCGTTTCGTTGTCAAGTCGTGGTGACTCTTTTGGGGCCCATTCCTCCTCCTTTTGTAGTATGTGTGTTGAGATGTTGTGATTTAGCTTCAAAGTTGCATAGGTAGACGATTGTGATATCCCCAAAGCGCATCAGAGACAACCTTTATTTTTTTGGGGGGTAGGTTTTGAAATTCAAAACAACGCGTTAATAAAAACTCGCCTCCTAACAGGCGAAAAGTCTCACTAGTATCGTACACACAAGCAGTAACGTATTCAGTAAAACTTAAGCAGTGAACAAATTGTAAAATCAGTGGTTCCTCTGACGTCATTCCAAGATGGCGGTCAGGATATAGGGCCGTGACACGACGTAGTATTATTGTGTGTAACTCTATGGTGGAGCCAGTAACTGGGTTAGCTGCAAGGTGCACTGGTGGGGGGAAAGAAGAGCGTCTTACTGAAGCCAATGCTATTAGACTGAATTTCTTAAGCCTATAACGCATGATTTTTGTTGTTGGAGACGTTCTTTTAAGCCTAAGAAATCCGCTCTCAAAGCACTGTCTTGACTAGAAGTGCCGTTTTTCCTTACATTTTAATCTAGTGCCCCTTGTAGCTATGCCCACCAAATTGTATCTCGTAGCCAAAATGACGTCACATGACGCTGCTCTATAGGGCGCGTAATTACGCAACGAGACCTTCTCACTCGCCAAAAACTATTTGCTAGTCAACCGTTATTTAGTTACGATTAGTTTCCAGTTTTTACTAAATGAACGCGGCAGTACATAAATTAAATGTATTATAAATAAAAATAACAATACGAATATAGAACAAGGTACAACGGTAATTTTAAACATTGCTACAGCCTTATTGTCATTTCACGCATTTTCCAAAATTTGCTATTCTCGTACAAAGAACAGCTTCTAGGAGTGATTAGACGACGGTAGAATAAACAGCTGCTCGCAGCGAGAATTCAAAATCCAACATGGCGTCCATTTAGGGGATCTCGAATCGAAAACAACCCATCGAATGCTGGTATTCAGAAATCATTTCGTCATATTGTACTGCACTAAATATTGTTTTCTTGTTGTCATAAATCAACGCTGTCATGCATCAGGCATCGTACGTCGTGTTGCGAGGCACGAGGAGAAGATATGCGTCCGCGTCGTTGCCATGGTTGCTACGTTTAGCCAACTCGAAAGCCGCAAGTTCCGGTAGAGGCGAGAAGTAGCCAG
This sequence comes from Lithobius niger, assembly GCA_023313725.1. NCBI lineage: Eukaryota > Metazoa > Arthropoda > Chilopoda > Lithobiomorpha > Lithobiidae > Lithobius > Lithobius niger. The sequence goes on along the minus strand of JAHWFP010199282.1, from coordinate 5,694 downwards.
CAGATTTGCAGATTTAGTATTGACCAAGTAAAAACTAGTGAGCGAGAAAATTCTTGTTGCGTAAACCCGCGCTCACTATTTGTAGTACCTGCTTTTTATGTGATTTTAGTGATTTTTAGTGATTTTTAGTGATTTTATGTGATTTTATGTGATTTTATATAGTTCAGCTATTAAGGAACAAAATCATGCACATCGAGCTGAAAGCATGAAATTTAAAACACAAGTCATTCTTAGCAGTACAAATCGAACTAGTTATAGTAGAGCCTCCTCCAGATGCCCCCCAAGACCCCCTGTCCCAACCCCAAAGATCCCCCCCCCCCCGAGGCTTAGCCAACTAGTTCTTCCAGGTCGATCTAAAATCATGAAATTTGGTACAAATCTACTCCTTGACATTACTCCCAAGCCCCCAGTGTCCCTCTCAGGTCGGCCAACAAATTCTTGCAGATCGAGCTTAAAGCAAAAATTTGGTACTCAAGGCACTCTTAGCAGTACAAATTGAACCAACCATGCCATGACACCTCCATAAAATACCCCCAGGGAACACCAGCGCCCCCATGCCCTCTCCCTGATGCTTAACGAACAAATTCTTGCAAATCGAGCTAAAGGATGAAATTTGGTACCTGTTAAATTAAATTAAATTTTTTTTGGGGGGGGGGGGGTAGAAACGTCAAAAATTAAAAAAAAAAGATAGTTTTTTTTAACAAATACTCGTAAATTTTCGGATTTATTCATCCAAACTTATAACGCAGGTGCCTTAGCCCGAGCCTACTAGGTTAAGTTGGAACCTTTACCTTAGCTGTATACTGTCAGTTCGTGAAGGCGACGTGCTGGTAGCTGCTTTCTTGTTCATTAGACCGCAACGTCGACTAAGGGTCATTTCACACGTACCGATTTTGACAAGGTCACTGGCAGATAGTGGGAATTTCCATGGGAGAGTTATGGGAAGTTAGCCTGTGGCAGACGAGTAGGAAATACATCGATGAAACCGACAATACACAGTCATGGTATTCAGAGTTGCTGCGGATCACTTTTTTTATCCAATGACCCAAAATATTCCATATCTGTGACCCGATGACCCCATGACCTAGGTTGATCCAGTGACCAGTTTGACCGGAGAAGTGACCTAATTAGTTTGCAGTGAATAATTAATCGTTAGAACATTAGGGAGGAAATCGGTGCGGCTAGCTAACGGGAATCCGCATCACCGGAACCTGCAATGTGGACAGTTGCATTGATTTCCAGGTCGTTTGGGGTCAGTGAATCACTCAGAGTCCTGGGTCGCTCTTGGTCTGTGGGTCACTGGGTATCCACCAGGCCTAGATTTCGGACCCTGTGACCAACCACGAAATTTTGAGCCATGTGATGGCATTAGATAAGCAGTGGGTGCAGATTTCAACAAGACAAGACACTATGATGACAGAATACGCTAAACCATGTCATGTAAAAAATCCTGTCGAAGCCGAAGGAAAGCTGCAGCATATGGCACCGTACTTTACTCGACACTGTGTCTCACTACGTTTGAAATGACCTGATATTCAGAAAGGAGAGACCTTCAAAGAAGTATGTGCACATATTAATGGCTACCATGGTGTTGCACTCTTGGTGGTCTATTATGTACCTGGATTGGTGATCGTACGTGGTGTAGTTGGTAATCCAAGTAAATCTGCATGTTTTCACACCTCGACGGTAATTTGTGTTCCTACACATTTCCTGCATGCCAGTACAAACGAGAGCAGATCGAATCTTACACGACAAACTCAGCTTGACGACAGATAACAGTGAACAACAGGGAATGAAACAAATCGTGTTCTTGGCATTATTGCATCATTAGCTTATTTCCAAGCCATATAACGTGGAGGAAGCATTGTCATTCTTAATCCGAGTCAAAATGTAATTAATCTGAGTCAAAATAAATGAATATCGCCCAAAAACATCGTTCAAACCAGGGTTGTGAAAAACTAGGGTTTTTTTTGAAAAAATTCCAACCCGAGTGGGTTTTTTTCGTTTCAGGCTTTCAAAGTTGTGTTTTTTTTTATATTTGCTGTTTTTTAATGTTTTATGCACTCAGTTCTGTGTCAACTCTGCTTATGAGTAGCAAGCTGAGCTGACCCGTTTGGGTTTATTGATTTGGATTAGGTTTAGTGCCTAGGAAATGTGACTATTAAACATTCCTTCGTTCATTCCATCCTTGTCTAACTGCTAAACTAAATGGCATCTTCCTCTAAGTATCTGGGTCAGTGAAAGATTTAAAAAAAAAAACTTGATCTCCAAAACACTTTGTTAATTACTAACCCCAAAAATTAAAAAAGACGAACTTCCTGGGTTTAATACTGGTTTTATTTTTCATATGGCTTTAAAAAAATTTTTTTTTAATAAAAACTAGTGGGGTTGAGCTGGGGAAAATCACAACACCGGTTCAAACGTTTTCAGCATAATGATTAACTAACATATCGAATTGTTATTAACTGAAACATTGCACGGAAGAGCTTTGGAGTTGTGATCCAGCGTTCGTTGGTTCGAATATCGGTCACGTCACCTTAGTGAAAAACGGGGCGTCGGACATTATTCTACAAAATGACAAAACGTCTCACGACAGGACATTTTGTCGAAACCTGCCTCATCATGATGCAGACTTCTTCAAAACCATAGGAATGAGCTGAGCACCACACACCGGATGTGACATTGTCGCGAGACTTTTTTAGGCGTCTCACGACTACAAAGCGAAGCTCCTTCTAGTTTCGTCTGTTGGGGGTCTCTCCACCAGATGCGACGTCTCGCTACGTTTCGTCTTGCAACAACGTTTTGTCGACTTTGATGTGCGGCCACCCTAACTGGAAATCGTCGAAAACGTCTGACTGGACAATAATATAACTAATAAATGTCTAACTGAACAATAATATAACTAATAAACGTCTAACTGGACAATAATATAACTAATAAACGTCTAACTGGACAATAATATAACTGATAAACGTCTAACTGGACAAAATATAACCGATAAACGTCTAACTGGACAATAATATAACTGATAAACGTCTAAGTGGACATTAATATAACTAATAAATGTCTAACTGGACAATAATATAACTGATAAACGTCTAACTGGACAATAATGTAACTGATAAACGTCTAACTGGACAATAATATAACTGATAAACGTCTAACTGGATAAAATACAACCGATAAACGTCTAACTGGACAATAATATAACTCATAAACGTCTAACTGGATAAAATATAACCGATAAACGTCTAACTGGACAATAATATAACCGATAAACGTCTAACTGGACAAAAATATAACTGATAAACGTCTAACTGGACAAAATTTAACCGATAAACGTCTAACTGGACAATAATATAACTGATAAACGTCTAAGTGGACAATAATATAACTGATAAACGTCTAACTGGACAATAATATAACCGATAAACGTCTAACTGGACAATAATATAGCTGCGGTTTTTCTGATATTATATGCATTGCCGCAGTCAACACGGCAGGGACATTAGATGATTTTCCATTATATGAATTTCGTGTTAGACGGTTTGCCGTTATACTGTGTACGTTCTTCCAGTTATGCGATTTTCCAGTTAGACAATTTCTCCTCACCCCTGACATATAACCCCTTAATAATGGTTTACCGAAGCTCGGGTATTTTTAGTGTATGGTTTTCGCTGGTGTTTCCGTTACTCCTACTCTTACCTGATTGCAGAATTAACTCGTCAACTATATTTCCTTGTATAATATTTTAAGAAGTACATTTTTATACACTTAGTTAAGACAGGTAGTAGATCATCCTAAAGTGGTCGTCTAAAACGCATACGTGCTGGCATGTATCCTGGTATCTGGTGGTATACCCAACGTAACGCTATCATCTGACAAAATCCAACAAATTACTTAATATTTTGTGTACTTACAAACAGTTTTATAGCCTAAACAGGCACTTTTACCGTAAAATATCTTGTATTGTGCGACCATAAGCCATTAAAATTATTCCATTATTAGTTTTGCTTTAGTATGAAGCTTTTAAAGTTAATTTTCGTGCAGGAAAAACACGATTTAAGGGGATCAAACATTGTTTTCCTGGATGTATGAAGCTTTTAGTAAAGTTCTAGTAAAAAAAATGCGATTTAAACTATTTTGTCAGAAATCGTGAAATTACCTAGTCACGCCCTCCCCCCACCCTTTGCAAGCCTTTTAGGGGGGGGGGGGGGAGGATTAGCTTTGCCGAAGCCGTTAACAGGCTAGCTACTGCACATTCTGGATACCAGATTTAGCTTGTATGTAAACCAGTTTACCAATAACTGATGATGTCTGCCGAATCTCTTCTGCGAACCATCTTCAAAGTTTGAAACATCCAAGAACCAAATAAAGACAGTTGTTTCGAGAGAAGAGTTTCTTTGTAGGTGCTTCGTTTCCGTCGCTCGTCACGCACCTTGACATTTTCATTATCGGGGGATCAAGCCGCTTTTGCTTTTTTTCTTTGGCGGAGTGTCACATCAACCCCGAGGGCTCCATTGGCACATTCTTATAACCTTCCGCCGTTGCGTTGTCGAAAGATTGAGAGGGGGATGCAATGGTTTGGAAAGGGGAGAAACCTTGTAATGCCTGTAGAAAAGACGCATCAGAAGGCTTAGAATTCTTTTGTTTGTGGAACGGTTTTCTTTTTTCTTTTACGTCTGCGGATATAGGGCACTAGGGCGTAGTTATGTTGAGACTTACGAACTCTTTTCTTTGTTTTTTTTCTACAGGTTTCGCCCGTCGAAGGAGCGCTTCCCCATCATCGTTACGCAAGACTGCGCACATGAGCAAACTGCCAATGCCATTCGGGAATATGGCGACCAAGTAACACTCATCCAGGTAGTTACAAAAAATCGTTGAAATTGTAGTCAATTTTTCTAGGGTTGAATCATATAAATAAGTATCATTATATGCCTGGCACCTGCCATTATTAACTTCGGCTTCATGGGCATTTATCGGTGTTTTTGCATTATTGATGTGGCAGCATGAATGGATGCAGATCAATGGATCATTATTGATCGTATACCATGATACGTCTTTGCTTCCTGTTGGCGGTATTAGGATACGCTAATTCTGGAACCATTTTATACACAAACTTAGTTTTCAGCATTCTCGTCAGAATTTTGTAGCGTTTCAGTACCTTTTAAAGCAATGGTATCTTTTTTTTGAAAATTGTTTTATGGCATGTATACACACTAGAATACACACCCTATGCTTAAATTTTTATATATTTATTGGTTAACCTTTGTTACAAACTCTTCGTATCAATGTTATATTTGGGTAGGAGCAGCACTCAGTTCTCATCAGAATTCCCTACTACTCTTTTACAACTGTAATCAACAGCAGTTACGTCATCTCGTGTTCAATCAAGTTAACAGTTTTAACCCTTTGAGAGCCATGAATGTCATATGATGTCCTCACCAAATGCTACGGCTCACCCTCCTCAGAATGCTTTAAACTTGCTGTAACCTAGGGGCTGTAACTAGGTAATTTCACTATCTCGACCTTTTAACAGTTCTTATGAGCAACAGTGAAGAAAGGCACTTAAAGTCAATAAAAAGCCCAAAAATGTGCACAAAGAAGCAAAAAGACACAACGTTTCGGGGATATCATGCACCCCGTTTTCAAGTGCAAATAAAATCAGCTGAAAAGCATCGTACAACAAACAAA
>JAHWFP010199276.1:0-15660 GCA_023313725.1 Lithobius niger | reverse complement strand
GACTGGACCCCGTTCACCCCCACAACGTCTGGGATGTCTTCTAGCCGCTATTGTTGCTATATCATACACGGCGATAGCCGTGTATATATATGATTGAAGTCCTCTCTCCAGCTAAACTAAAACTATTAATTTCTCTGTTTCTATTCAATATATTTTGACCAAACTTGGCCAGATAGTAGACAGCAACTTTTGCAAACTTAACACCAACTTTTATGCAATTCCGTGCAAGAGTAAACGTAGGGAGCCATACATAAATTTGAAAACTGTTCACTTGTTGTTGTTCTTGTTCTTGGCTGACACGGTTTCAGATAAAACTGCTGTACCTACCTAAAATCTGAAACATGATCTGAGCCAGAAATTTCCCTGGGCTTCAACCTTAGAGGGACCACTTTTTCAATTGGTCCATCCATTCCGGAGTTACGGGACCCTAAACGATCATTTTGATTGTTTTACATTGTTTTAACCATTGTATTTAGGGAACAATGCCACTCAGCAAACTCCAGAATCATTCTTCGTCCACGTGTTATGTCTTTGCTAAAAAGTTGATTGTTGAACGGTAAAATGAAAGAATGAAAGAAAGAAAGTGGGGCGTACGACTGTGGGTCATGGCCTCAAATAAAATTACCGTGAAAGAATCAGGGTAAAGGGTATAGTGGGGCATAAGGCTATGGGCCATGGCTCCGAAATAAATGCTCGTGAAAAAATCAGTGTTTCAACTAAACGCATATATTTTTAAACCAAACTAAGCTGCGTTGTGAATTTCGAGGCGAAATTGGCAGCTAAAAACGATAGAATTGCGTATTTATTTCGCAGATGCAGGCTTTTAGAGATGAGTTGAATTGTTTCAAAGTGGCCAGCAACAATCGACTGCATGCATAAACCTTTGTATCGCGACGCCATAGCCGTAAAAAAGGTACCACGGATTATACACAAAAACGTCTAGTGTGCCGTATAAAAGGGGGATATATGATTGAATTTTCACTTGTTAAAATGAACACGGATAAAAATTTATGATTTTTAATTGAAATAATAACATGTACAATTGAGAAAATTCCATCTGTTTAGGTGCTGTTGTGCTTTACCAATCACATATTCAAAACGTAAAGCACAAAGCACCTAAACAGATGTAATTTTCTCAATTGTACATTTTATTATTTCAATTAAAAATCATCATTTTTTATCCGTGTTCATTTTAACAAGTGAAAATTCAATCATATATCCCCCTTTTTTACGGCTCACTTGATGTTTTTGTTTGTAATAATATTGTTGGTAGTGACGCTCGCAGTTTTTTTTACTGGCCCTCCTATTTTGTGCCAAGCCCTTGTGCTCATGACAACCTAACAACGCGTGCCACCATCTTGTAACGGACGTAAACAATGGCGTTTGAAGCAAGACTATACTACTACTATTCCAAGGTCTTTGAAGCAAGCAGACGACGTTTGGCTGGTTTAGCCTCGGCCAACTCATTTACCAATGGCTAAATCGATGGAAATAGAAAAAAGGACGAACCATCTGCCCCTCGCTCATTGTTTACCACAACCCAAAATCCTAAAACTATACACCATTTTGATGAAAAAGACATGACGTCATCACTGATCACATACGACAAACGAAAATAACAGAATGGCGGGATGCGATCTAAAACCACCGCCACGTTGTAATTTCAGATGATTACAACGACCGCGAGAAGACAAAGACGGGTCCTTGCATAAACACGGAATTTAGACATTTCTCCAGCCATTACTGTCAACATCACAACAACAAAAAATAAGACAAAATCTGTGTCAGTTGTGGCACTGAAAATCAACTGTGAGATTGAATCAGAATAAATTAAGCGTTGGGTCAGACCGAATTAAAAGGACTGCTGGGTAAAAAATGTATACTAGGAGTGGGAGTAATAAACTCTTTACAAGCTCTTAGCCAGGTAAGGTCAATTTTGCTATAAAATTTTACATGCCACAATCGATATAAGCATCAATGCATTTTCGGGACCTTCCTCTGTTCGAATGGACAAGGCTGGGCTGAAGCCAGGATTGAACCTGGGACCTGCTGGATAAGAAACAGACGTGCTAACCGTCGTTCGGCCGTGCTGCGAGTTCCGTAGGACTCTTTATGTACTCCTGGCCATTCGTTCGAAAATGTTCAATGCAAGGGGTTTGGTGCTCTTTAATTTAATGCCTACGATTTACTCACGGGTAATGTTTGATAGATACTTATCAACATTACCTAGAAAGATAATGTTTGATATCTTTCGAAAAAATTCAATTTTTTTCGAGAAAAAAATCTGAAAAGCTCGGAGTGTACGTACGTACTATCTACGCCAGTGACGTCATATGCTACACAAGTCAAATTAATGATAAAATCAGTAGCCAAGTACTACACATCACACTGGGTGAAATTGTGACGCTTCGGTCTTAATCTATATACCATTACCAATTGAGAAATATAAAATTTTAAATATAAAAAATGAATTCTAAAATTTTAAAATTAAAGCCGAAAATTTCAATGTGCTGTGCACTATTTTGCTAGTGTTTTATCAATGATTTATAAATGTATTTTTCTGCTTTATTTTTATTTGCTAAAGTTAAACGCCTTAGCCTTCAGCGTGTCAGCTGGTAGAAATCAACTATACATACATGATTAGGGAAGCATAAAAAAAATGTTGCTGAATGTTGTTTGGGGGTGAAGCGAACCGGTACCTGGTCCGCGGACTTATTGTCTGAAATTCATTTGAGTTGATATCAATCAACTCAGGTCATATATAAAACAAATCCAATCTTGGCGAATATGCAGACAGAATTTCTATCCTCTGCAAGTCTTGAGAAGTGGAATAGATTTTTTTGTACACTTCCTATTGATATATTATGGTCTGGAAAATCTTTTAATTTTAGGGATTATAGAATCTATGAATTTTCCAGGCCACCATAGCTATTAGCCGCGTAACTTCAATACGGGAAAAAAATGATGTCCAAGACAAAGACTGAAGGATATCGTGTGAGGCGTGCTATTAAAAAAAAATAGTAATGGTGACATTTTGTCTTATAAATTTCTTATCATCTTTCAATCTTTTCTTAAATGTGCTTGATGCTTGGGTCATAAGTCACCCTTGATATGGTATTGCAATTTTTGGTGTTGCAGCTGAGTAACCGATTAAAGAGTTGTAAAGGATCGTTGTTCCTAACCACTCTTATGCTTGGCGTAAATAAAATTTTGATTTTTTTTTTTAAAGACCACCTCTAGCAGAACTGAAATGATTTACAGGGTAAGTAAAATCGTAAGTGTGTTACATTACAAAAAAAAAAAAAGACTGCATGATAATTATACATAATTGCATTATCAAAGTTTACAAACGTAGCGAAATGTACAAAGTGAACTGTGGGGAAACAACGTGCAAAGAAATTCCATTGTGCGGAAACGACTATCGGGTGGGAGGGGGGGGCGAAGAAAGTCTTGCTTTACGTCAATTTTATTTAACTCTATCAAGGGAATTTAAAATTTAACAAGATCTAACGATTTAAAATATTCGTTAAATACTCATAATGTTTGCATTAGCGGTTAACTTGCATGTCTTCAGCCATAAATTTTAAGATGTGACGCGCATACGTTTTTGGCTTCGTTTTACTTGTCAAGTCTTTTAGTGATTATGGATTTCTTTCTCCTGAATGTTTCACGTGATATTTGATATTTCCCATTATCCCTCACTAGTGCGCGCATGTGTGATCGCTTTCAAGTTTGTCAGCATGATTTTGTTATTTTACCAGCCTATTATAATTTTTTAGGCTAGCATCTTACAATTTTGATTTAGCGATCTATTAGCATGGATCCTTTCCATTTTTATAGCATTTCATTCGAAAAACACGTTCGCAAGTGAAATATTGATAAACGATCATCATTTAGAATGGACTAGACAGGCAGCGTCCTCTCTCATCCGGTTTTATTAATAATGCTTTAGGCCTATAAAACGTAGCATTACCATAGTATTAACTATGTATCTCTCTTTTTTTTTTTTTACCCTTTTTTGATATTTATAAAATCTTGTTTTTGTCAGCGGAGCAATGACACGTCCCTAGTCATTCTATGTAGCCAGCATAAACTACACATAAAATCCTTTTTTTTTTATTTCTGTTTCTAGTCAGTACACATAGTCAAGTCACATATCAAAAACCAAAACTGGTAAAAGGGGCTGCCAAGTTCCGGATGGTTCGGCCCTTCAAAGGAGTGATATCAACACACCAAAAGGAGACACTTTTCCATTTTGCCACTCGTCGTAACCTGGTACGTGACGAGACACGCATCGACGTTAAGTTCCACACCCCGTCTCGATTGTAACCTGGGACGTGACGAGACACTGTTCTGCCCTGATGTCGTATCAGTTGTGGCTAAACCGGACCCACGTTTCGAGTGAAGCGCTTCCAGACACTGGATGTCTTCGACTTTGGTTCCTAGTCTCGATCGTAACTTGGCACGTGACGAGACCCTGTTCTGCCCCGCATCCCGTCTCGATCGTGACAACACTGAGACCTACACTTCGAGTAGACCCCAAATGCGGGAGCCCTCTGACAGGGCAAAAAACTCGCAAGGCATACAACAATGTTAAATTTCGATACCCTACTTTTAGTGTCTTGGTCACAAATACATAAAATCAACATAAGTGGCAAACCCACGCCTTTGTTGGCATGGGTTTCCCACTTTTTAATGTTGATTTTATGTTTTTGTGCCCAAGACACTAAACGTACGGTGTCAAAAATTACCACTGCCGTATGCCTTGCGAGATTTTTCCCCTGTCAGAGGGCTCCCACCTTTGCTGCCTGCTAAACCTTCGCAATACTTGCTTGGTTTCATCGAAAAGACCTCTTCCAGACAAGCAACGTCTTCACTCCCGTCCCTGTCTCAATTGTAAATTGGCACGTGATGAGACACGGTTCGACTCCACTGCTAGTCTCGACCGTGGCAAGCACCTGGATCCACGTTTCGAGTGAATTTCTTTTTGACGCGCACCATCTTCAACATCCGACCTCGTCTCAATCGTAAACTTGGCACGTATTGAGACACCCGTTCGTTCTTACCGCTCGTCTCGATCGTGGCTAGTCCAGACCCACGTTGTTGAATGATGCTCCTCTGGACACAGGAATTGTTTGACTTTGGCTGCTCATCTCAATCGTAACCGTTACGAGACACGCAGAGGCCTCAAGTTACACTCTACGTCTCTATCGTAACTTGGCACGTAACGAGCCACTGTTCTGCCCGCATCCCGTCTCGCTGGTGACTACACCAGGGCCAACGTTTGGAACAAACCTCTTCTCCAGATAAGCAACATCTTCAACTTCCACCTTTTTGTCAATCGTAACTTGGCACGTGACGAGACACGGACAAACTCCACAGCAAGCCTCAATAGTGGTGGCACAAGGATCCACGTTTCGAATGAACTCCTTTCAAAAACGCACCATCCTAAACATCCACCCTCGTCTCAGTCATAACTTGGTTCATGATGAGACACCTTTCCATTCTCGCCGCTCGTCTCGACCGTAACCTGGCACGTGACGAAACACCGTTCAGCACCACATCCTGTCTCGATCGTGGCAACACCAGGACCAATGTTTGGAACAAACCTTTTCCAGACAAGCAACGTCTTCAACTTCCGCCTTGGTCTCAGTCATAACATGGCACGCTATGTGACAGCTTTATCTCTACAGCCATGCTCAATACCACGGCACGGCACCACGGCACTAAGATACCAAAGTACCACGGCACTAAGATCCACGTTTCAAGTGAACTCCCTTCAAACATGCACCAACCTCAATATCCGCCCTCGTCTCAGTCGTAACTTGGCACGTGGACCAGTTTATGGACCCCACAATGGGCTTGGCCATCCTCACAGAACAACAAAAACTGTCACGGAACAACGACTAACCTTGGAATGCCCAAATAATACCAATCATCAGCAATTTAATCACTAACGATGATTATCTTATCGATTCACATGACGATGATAATGAACCTGTAGTATACTGTTAAGGGACTTAATTGCCATGACATATATCCTGATTCTGAAGAATTCTAATGAAGCTATTTATCTCCCAAAGCCACTGGAGCGCATACTGCAATGGAAACTGAACTGCATTCGATGCAATCTCATTAAGTCTGAACACTCGTACTTCCACCACCTGGCGGTAAAGGCATCAAGTTCAAATGGGTTTTATCCGCAAACTAAATCCTGATGTTTCTTTTTGCAAGCTCAAAGCCCGACTTGTTACGGCTGCGTGGAATGAAAAAGCAAAAATTGACTACATAACAAAATACTCAACAACCTTTCGCAATTCGTCAGGCCAATTAGTTCTAGTGCTTACCACAAAATTTAACCATGAACTTCACTGCGTAAACACGGTCACTGCATACCTTTTTGGCCGAGTCTTCCAAAGTGTCTACTTACTTCAACCTCCAGGTTTCGAGCAGAAGAGGGAGAACGGAGAAGAACTAGTTTGTTTACTTGATACATGCCTCTTGGCTCAAGCGTGCAAGGAAGAAATTGGCATGAGTGCATTGGTGAGGGACTACAATGTATTGGCTTTAGCAAATCGGAATATGACCCGTGTGTTTCATACAACGATCTGGAGATGCTGACCTATTTTTATGCTTATTCGTTGATGATAACCTGGTCAGTGTAAAAACCACAATGTATAATCGATTCTTATGTAATGTGCGTGAACGTGTAAAGATTGTTGAAGTCCATGGACGGAAATACTTTGGTTATGAGGTTGAACGAACAGAACATTGCGTTCCACTTTCAAGTTAAAATTACATTCGAACTACATTCAAATATATTTGGTTTAGCAGATACGAATCCTGCTAAAACTGTCTCAGCCACTCTTAAACCTGTAGATGAGTGTGAATCTTCTAAATCTGGCAATAAGACAACATATCTGGAGTTGTTGTGGTCCTTAATGTTTTAAGGCCTGATATAATCTACAATGTGGTGCAATTGGGTGGAGCATCTGTAAATCCTAAAGTGCCTCATTTAACTGCTCTCAAACTTATCTAGAGATACCTTAAGTGTACGAAAGAATAACAGTTATATTACAGTCTGAACAAGATTGGTCCTTTTAAAAGCTTACTATGATGCATTGTGGAATTCGGTTGCAGGAAGTAAAGGCGTTTGCCGTTTTCTTATTTCTCCTGGACAATTACCAATAGCCAGGTCAAGCAAGTCTCACTCTACGGCAACACATTCAAGCTGTGAGCTGAATGAGGCAACCGCAATTTCTGACGTCCTGAAAGAACTCATGTGGCTTAGTACGAGAATTCAATTCCGATAATGTCATTTATCCTATTCCACTTTGTACTGATTCAAGATCAGGTATTGATCTATTTATGAATGGAGGAAGTACAAAACCCTTGGCATTACGTGTGGAAAAGACTAAAATTGCAGGGCCTACACCTGCTTAATTTTAGTTTTTATTGCCAAACCGAAAATATGCATTACCTATTTTTATAGCGATTCCCTCCTTTTGAGCTATTATTGCCCTCGAAGCTTGAAATTGGCTTCCCAGCTGGGTTTGTACTACTGCGCATGCGCAAGGTTGGGCTGGCTATATAAACTCGGCGCAGCCGTCTGATGGCATTATTTCTCCGCACCTAGAACCTAGACAACGGAGGGGAAGCCTGGGTGGGAGTTAAGGTAATGTATATTTTCGGTTAGGCAATCAAAACTAAAATTAAGCAGGTGCAGGCCCTGTAATTTTAGTCTTTTTATAGCCGACGAATTACCTATTTTTATAGCGGACTTTGTAACCCGTAGGAGGGCTAGATTCGCTGTCCCCTCTCGTACAAGCTGGTGTCCCCAGAAACTAGTCCCTGGCGAAGACAACTCTGAGTCCCGAACCAATGTCACTGATAGCCGAAACGATATGCGGACCGAGAAGTGATCCATTGTTTCGGTAGGAAAAAATCCTTGACTGAGGTTGGGCAGTGCGGTAAAATGTAATATTCATTATTATTGGCAAAAGAAGCAGAAGAAGGAACCGCAAACAGGGGCCTTAACACCGTGTGGTACAAGATAGGAAATCAGATAACGTCCCGAAATCGCCTACCTTGTTGGGAATGATGGTGCTCCCAAGCGTGAAGCAGACAGGCGAATGGCGCGTGTCACCGTAAGTTCTTTAGGGAAACTTGAGGACCGGACACCGTCCGTATGACGGTCTCTGGAAAGCGTGTGAAGTGGGCAAGCGGATGATGAGTATCCTTATGATCAGAAGACGTGAAGAGTGGATACCGTCCGGATGTGGAAAGTGAGGATGTGCATGAAGAGCGCATGACGCGGCAAACTCGCAGCGGATGTGAGGAGCGGACACTGTCCGCAGGACGGATCGTGGTAAACTGGAAATTTGGAACACAGTTTCGAAGTTGAATCAAGAAGGCAGCTAGTTGGTGTAGGACGAGGATTGAAAGGAATGATTTTCCAGAGGAAGAAGAGACGCTGGTTGTTGAATGCTAGACACTTTGTAAAAGGGTGAAAGTATTGTTTCATAAAGCTGAAATTGTGAGGATAAGGTCCTAACAGGAGGCGAGAACTACGATTGTATCGTCCCCACATGGACGAAGGATGAAGCGGAATCCATGCTGAGGATCGTTGTGTTGAGGAACAAGAGACAGACGAGGTATGTGGTTTAGGGAAGGACATGGAAACTAGTGCTACGCCTGTGGTCTTGGATGAAGGATCTTGAAGTGGTAACCAGGAAGCGGATGGAGAGATTGGTGAGGTGGACGTATGGAAACGGGCGTGTAGTTCTTTGTAGTATGTGCGGATGGTAGCACAAACATACTGCCAAAAGTGATGTAGACCAGGTTGCATGTAGTTGAGGATGCATTGACGTGAAGGCTGCGTGCAAAAAAGCATGAGATGCAAGAGGGGCGGACGCCAAGCTGTGCGTTGTCAAACTTGTGTTGCCATCTGTCGAACTTGAGTGTTTGTTTTTGTGTTTGAAATAGAAACAGTACAATAGTGGGGCCAACTGCGCATCCGTGTTCAGCTAGAAAGAAAAGGTCACAGCAAGATAGTGTCTTGTGTGTCCTGAAGATGCTTACAACAATTGAGGGCCAGAAGGGTAGGGACAGTAACGGTGAAGGAGCTGCTGGGTAAAGCGCAGCTAGGGACGGTGATGAAGGTATGGCCGCAGGACGAAGACGAAGCAGTGACTGGATGGTGGCAGAGGATGGGACAAGTCTTAGACGTCTTATGTGGGAACGGGCACAGTAGTAAGTCCTTCAAGGTGGAGATGCAGGAATTGACGAAACCCAGGCATTGTGGACACGGAGCAGAGCATGGTTCATACGAAGGGAATGACAACGACGGTTTATCATTTCGAGCTCATGGGAGTATGCATCATTGACAGCACGGAGGAGAGTCTTTGTGGACATAAGGCAGCTAGAAAGCGGATGGTCGTCCTAGAGGAGGGTGCTTGCGAAATGTAGGGGATGTGGTCCGTATTGAATCGGCCCTTACGAAAGGTACCTCTAGTTGCTTCAGACGGAAAGGAGGACAGCAGTACTAGGAGGATAGCGGATGGATCCTTGTCCGAGGAGAGGATGGACCGATCCTTCCTCCAGCTGCCCCTGAAACCGGAATGAAGGTGGCGGACCCAAAGAGGGTTTCTTTTTTTGGATTTGGAGTTGTACCCAGGATTGCTTCAGAGCCCGTAATTCTTCTCACTGCTTAGCTGCGTGTAGCATCCGCTGTCGTGATTGATGTTGCTTTCATTGAATGATAGTCCATCGATTTGGCGAGATGGAGACGTAAATACAGCAGTTATGTTCTTGTCAATCACATGCAAAGAGGACGAGGATGAGGTGAGGATGAGGATGAGGATCGAAGTGATACGTCGTAGAATTTTGTGGAAAAAACCCCAGCAAATACAAGCCTTGGATGAGGACACATTTCCCTTTTTTTTTTACATGTGTACAAACGTAAAATTCAGGGGATTGTAATGTTTGGGGAGGCGACAAGCCATGAACTGATGAAGAAGGGAACGAGGATGGGAAAGGACAGAGGCCCGAGGATAGGACGGGACGGAGGACGGAGGACCGAGTCCTCTGAAAAGGATGTGTGCTTCTCATGGAAGAATCGTTGTTTCTGTGAGCGGACGTAAGAGTAGGGATGGTTGGGATAGGACGGGATGGTTCGTCTGTGGCGGATGATGGTCCTGCATTGTCGAGGGAAGGCTTGTGATGCTTAGGAATCGAAGCAAGCCAGGCTGAAGTGCAATCAGAGACTGGAGTCTTCTGTTTAAAAGTTTGGAGTGATGAGTCCATGAGGGTATGTATGCACATGAGATGGAGTAAGCGGATCGTTGGTCTGCTGAGTGGCGGAACGTCCTGTTACCGAAGGACGGGACGAGTGCGACTATCAATCAAGAGGAGTGAGTTGAAACCAAGGGGGACGCCAACATGTCAGCAACCTTCCGGGCTCTAAGTTAAAGGCTTAAACTTATACTTGAAGCTTAAAGCAAGCATAACGTTTCTTGGTACGTGATAGTTCATTAGCAAGGGATCACAGGTCCCGTGGTGGCGGAGGCTGACTGCAGGGATCGGGGACGTGGCTGTGGATGGTTTGGAAAGAAGAGGATTGTGCAGCGGACGAGGCTGCTTCAATGAATCCTGGTCCGAAGTAAGTTAAGAATCTCTACGTTATCCGCTACTGAAGGGATGCGAAGCAAGGAGTGTGGAATGAGGATCCATCCTCGGCATCCCTTTGGCACTAGGCATGAGGACGGTCAATGAAGGATGTGATAGGACACAGCGGACGGCGCACAGCTGGGATCGAAGTGAACAGCAAGGAGCATTTTTAACGAGAAGTAGGACTACACAGTATGAAACGCAGATGGTGACTGCACGGAGGGATATCATATGCCTTGGTTAAACAACAGCATAAAATGCTGGAGGAGATAGAAGGCGAAAGTCGACAGCAGGTGCTGAAGTGGTCCAATCCTAGAAGGCAGCGCAGAGAGAATGTGCAGTGATGCGTTGGATGGTGAAGCCAGCTGGCCCTGAGGACCGGCGGTTTGTGTGGAGAGGATGGATTGGTCCCCTGTCTGTCCACTCCTAAAAACGTAGCAGTGGTAGTGATTCCTGGGATCGTTGCTTTACGGGAGCGAATGATCGGTGGAGACAGTGAAAGAGGTAAGAAGTCTGGCGACTGTTGTCCGAGAATAGTGTAGTGGATGTCAACGTTGGGAGAGGCTGGCAGCTCTTCACAAAGTAGGTCCACTAGAACAGGCGTAGGAGGTGGTGGATGAAAGGTAGGTGAAGGCTGGCTCTATGATCCAAGAGGAGCAGTGAAAGCTGGTGAAGGTAAGGACGGAGGCGGATGGCAGAGCGAACGTCCAAGGATCGAGGGACCAGCTGTTGAAGAAGATAAATGACAAGAGGATGGCGCCTGCGAGATGTATAGGATATGACCTAAGGCGGATCAGTCTCTACGAAAGGCGCCCCTCCAGAAAGTTTCTCCAGAAGGAAATGAGATAATGAACGCTGGGAAGGTAGCGGACGGCGGATTGAGTGGCTGTAGAACAGCAGAGGATCGGTGAGTAGGGATGCGTCCGGATCGATGATATGTCACCGTGGTAGGGGAAATTATCCTCATCCTAGGGGAGGACAAAGTGGCCCTCTGGCCTGTGGATCCAAGGACTGTAGAAGGAATGGCAGAGAGCAGAGCCTCAACCGGTAGAATATTAGAAGACATCCTGCGGGAGCGGACGATGGCGGATCATAGAGAGGACGAGGATCGCTGGTCCGGAGGACTGGCGGATCGAGGAGAGGATAAAGTAGCTCAAGGCAATCACGTTGACGTGAGCACCCTAGGAGAAATGATGCCATCGGACGGCTGTGCCGAGTTTATATAGCCAGCCCGTCCCTTGCGCATGCGCAGTGGGACAAGTCCGGCTGGGAAGCCAACTTTCAAGCTTCTAGGGGAATAATAGCTCAAAAGGAGGGAATCGCTATAAAAATAGGTAATGTATATGATATAAAAATTAATTTTTGCAGGAAGAAATAACTAAGAATGACATCTAATTCTGTTTTTCGTCTATCAGCTGATATGCTTGCAGACCCATTGACGAAAACTATGTCTCGTGTCCGACTTACTGAAATGATGCGTCGTTATTTTTTTTTTTAGTTGAATTGATTTTATTATTATATTCAGTGTCAACATATTTAGTTTTTGATAGTGCTTTTCTATGTATACAGTAGACTGATCGCCTTCTGTAACGTTTCGTGGTAGGTACTAACGGTCGAAAGTTTTTAAGTACTTACCAGTCACAAAGTTTTTTGAGAGTTGGGGGGAGGTTGGTATACCTCCTGCATTAATTACTTCTGTTAGAAGTTGTTTATGTTTTAACCATGTCGTATATTAGTGGTCAAATATCTTTAAGTTTGGGGAATTATTTTTGTCTTCCTTTTTGTATTGCGGTTGATAATTTGGAGATACTCAATTTCAATTCAATTTATTCTAGGCAAACCTTGGCCTTAAGCCATGCACCACACTACAGAGTCTAAAACAAACCGCAAATAACAAGAACAACAGATCAAACAACAACAGTTCCTAGACCATCCTTCAATCAATCCTCTCCCATACTGACCACATCCGACCGGGCAATACAAAGAATACAACAATACGCTGTTATAGTCGGGAATGTTAGACTATTATTACATCTACTTGTTGTTAACAATGATTGTTACATTGGTATGCGTTATGGTATATTGTTTGGGTAGAAACAATATAGTTATCCTTGTTGTTGTATATTAAATATGTCAGCTCAAGGTAATACTTGGGTAAGCTCGCAGTGTTAAACCCAGGCTTGCAACAAAGATTAATCGACACAGGTCCTACCAATTATCGTTCTTCTTTGGGCTTGCAACATATTATATGTTCAATATCCTAGACTCCTCTCCACCTTATCAATTCCACAAATCAACATGGACCTCAACTGACATGTATACTTTTATTTACTAAATAGGTAAATATATTTATTTATTTCTTTTAGTTATTTATTTATACAAAAGCATAAATTGTAAGTTTCCATTTACAGGGGCTTGTATTGTGCAATATGCGTCACACGGATTAAGAGCATAATAGAATTTATACTCTTAATCTGTGCGGTAAATGTTGCCCACTAAAAGCCCCTGTTTTTTTTTCTGTAGGAAGGTGGCATTGCACATTTGCAAAAAAAATTGAATGTAGAGATTAATAAAGATCCATATAAAAAATAGTAATAGTAATCTGAATATAAATAACATATCATCCAGTTATCATACTTTTCCAACTGAAAACATATATATATATATTTGTATATAGCCATTTATTTGGTAAAAGAATTCCGTAGGAAACTTTATGTACTTCTGGTATAACCTAAACGTAGAGGTTGATGAATGTCTCTAGTATAACAATAATAATATCATTAGTATCCTGAATATAGAAGGTGTTCAGAGTCTCAGGTCGGCTGAATAACTTTAGAAAGGGTGAGATCTAAAACTTTTCAGTGGTATGAGCTGTCTTTCCAATCGGGCGTGCAGCGTAACAGACGTAGTGCAAGTATTGCTAATTTTATATTGAATGTGACCAAGAAAGCTACGCCTTTCGAAAGTTAAATTACGTGTATATGTTTGAGCTTGTGGGACAATACTGCCTCCAGGAGCGGCTATATATCTTGTAATTCTTCATTTCCACAAAATAGTTGGTTTGGATCTATTTTTTTTTAACTACGGGGTTGATGGGTTAATCTTTTGGCCTCCGCGCCCTCGCGGGGGGGCCCGGGGGGGGGGGGGGAGGGCGAGTGACACGTCATATCTTAACGAGTAGATAAAAATAGTGCAAAGAAAAAGTCGCCACGTTACACCCAACAAAAACAGCTCCAACATGCCAATGTGCGTCAATTGCCGCATCGATAAACTGCTTCTCAAGAGGAAATTGTTTACGTCAGGTTATTTTTCAAAAGTAGGTCGTAGTTTTTGAAGCTAGACTGTATTACTTTCAGGAGTTGGAAGGTTTACAATTTGACCATACTATTTAGTTAGGCTTTCTTTCAAGTTCCTCTCATAAGAGATAATTCAACCAAGAATTTATTTTCCCGTTCACCAAACATGGCACTTCATCCTTGGTGTCTTTTTTACATTTGCTTTTCAGTTTACCCTCTTTTCTATCGTTTTCTAATGGCCTAAATGCTTGGGTTGCATAGTACTATTTCGAAATTTGAACAGGTGGTATTTTCATTGGGAACAAAATGGCGAGTTTTCTTTGTTTCATTTTTTTTTCAACTCGTTAAGAGCTTTAATAGGATGTGTCACTCAACACTCTTTTCCGCCTGTAATTCCTGAATTGGGCCCCACGTTGGGGAAGAGGGGGTGCGAGGCTCTTTGCAAAAAAAAAATAGATCCCTCAACCCAACCTAGGTCTCCCCAAATTTACAAATTTCAATTCTCATCCATTCTAAAGTTATTCACCCGACCAGGGACTTTTTGACCACTGTGTAACAATAAATACCATAATCTGAGACAAAAAAAAAGCAGCCAGCTCATGAATTAAAGGAGTATAATCATCAGTTTTGTGTGTAAACGAGTTTACCTCAGAAACCCCAATAATTTCTTCTGAAAGACTACCAAATTGACTCGTTAAATTTTCATTCTTAAGCCATAATCACGTGTAAAAATACCGTTACTATTTAGTTCAAATAGATTATTCGGGAGATCTATTCTCATTCATATACACATACACTCTGAAGACCATGTGTACTGACAGTACACATGAATGTGTACTTTCTCAGCCTCCACATGAGTTGTGTACTGGCAGTACACAGTGTGTGCACTGAGAGTACACATTATCGTCACAGCTTGTGTAATACCAATGCACAAGTTGTGTACTCTCAGTACACAGTTCGTGTGGAGGCTGAGAAAGTACACATTGATGTGTACTGTCAGTACACATCGTTTTCACAGTGTACAATTACAACAATTTGAATCAAAACAACGTGCATGACAAGCCACAACAGACACATACAGAATACAGGCATTACAAGTATACAGGATGACATTTACAGACGTATATAGTGACAAAATATGAAGTCATTTAAATCTTATTTAAAGAGGTGTCGCAATTGTGTGTAGCAGCATAAGATTTGCATCAAGAAAAATGTTCTCGAGTATTGAAAATGAGTGACTTTCTACGTTGGATAAAAGATCATTGGCCCTAGCACTAAAGATCTAACAGGTTAAATGTTTTTGACCGATTTTAATTTTGTTTATCGTTCGTTTATGAACTGAAGCATTTGGAAAATGTGTACTTTACTTGAATATGTGCTGTGCTTTATCAATTTTGCTGGGAGTGTTTGTCAACATCATATGAGTAGCAACAAGAAATCTCCTCGAGCGAAGCGAGACGCAGGCGAATGAGCGAGCATCAGCGAGCGACTCGGCTAGTGCAATATTAACAACTAGCTGTAAAGCCCGTCATGAAGACGGGCAAACGTAGGAGTACAACTGCTCCATAACAGTGAAATGTGTAATTTAAATAATTCCGGTTCTTGAAGATGGGTAATTGCGGTAAGGTTGCTTCGCTCACTGAATCCATGTATCTTGTGGTTCATGCCACCATCTTTCAGTCATTTCCGTTACCCG
>JAHWFP010199274.1:0-11168 GCA_023313725.1 Lithobius niger | reverse complement strand
CCCCCCCCAAAAAAAAAAACCAAGCTAAGCTACAACTATTCTTTGTTTGTGGTTATTTTCACGCCCCCAAATCATTACAACCCTTTTTTTTTGCCTTAGGATGGGGTGGAGAGCTCCTTTTTTGTGTCAACAACAATTTTAGCGTGGTGACTAACGATTTGCGAGCTACTGGCAAGGCAAGCACATCAAAATGTTATTATAGCCTATATTCACATTGTACAAAAAAAACATAAATGGTAGTGTAAAGGAAGTCTTCGTTCAAGTATTTTCTAGAACTTTTGGAACGTCCAGAGCTGCAAATATCCCTGACTTTTTCAGATTTGCTAGGTCACCAAACAGCCTGCTTTACAGGGTACTGCTGTAGAATCGTGCATGGAACCTAACAAAAAATACAGTCGTAAAAGTTCCATCCTTTGTGATGTGGGAAAAATGTGTGTGAAATACTGTCTGCAGCAGCTCTAAGATATCAACCTTAATATATGGTATGCGCATGTTTAGGCTTGGTTTGATGGTTTTCATTATCGACTTGTCCTATTGATTTGAAGAAGGAGCCTAGTCAAGGCAATAAAAATAGTGCAGGCCTAAAGTTTAAAGTGAATGAAAGTGGTCTAACAGTCAGTGACTTATTGTGGTACTTATTCTACAGCTAAGCAAGGATAGCAACTAGCACAGACTATGAGTCATACAAGTCCTTGCAATTTTTTGGGTTCAAATTTGATAATTCAGTTTAAAGTAAAATATACTGTAGGCTACCGCTTCATTAGATAAATACTGGCTTTCATTCCCACAAAGTTCTGCTTAAAATACAGCTGCAGTCATAAGTAGACAGCAATCAATTTCATGCTACGCCCTCGCTGTACTAACTGCAAAGTTATTATTTTCATGCAATTTTAAAATTAGGCCTGTGTGAAAAAGCTTTTACCTTACATTGCCTGGAGCTCATTAACTATGAACATATCCTAACAATTAAGCTGATTACCTGCGACATGGTTACTTTAATAAATTTGTAATTGCAATGCCTTTTTATTTTTTAACTTTTATGCACGGGAACATGAATAATGGCTGAAAGTACAATACAGTTAGCCTAGTGCTCAGGTTTCACTGTTTTAGCAACCATGTGCTGAAAAAAAAAGTAACTCTTAGGCACCTACTAACATATTAGTAGAACTGGCCTCACAGCTTATAATCTCATTTAAAAGTGTTTAGGCCTAAGCAAAAAAGCCTAATTTTACCTGGGGGGGGGTCAAAATTAGTTTCTATTGCCTAAGCAAAATATACACTACCTGCAAGTTTGTTTGCATTCAGTTCCTGAGTGCTCGCTATCCAGGAGGAATCAAAACTCTCTAGATACGTCCAGCTCAGACACCCACCTGCGCATGCGCGGGTCCACCACGCGCAGGCCCTCCATAAATGGTGTTAAGGCGATAGCCAGCCATCTACTTTTCCTCCCGATATGTCAGCCATGATGGTGACTAGAGAGGGGAGGTTGGGTGGGTATTTACAGGCCTTAGGCAATAGAAACCAATTTTGACATTCTCCCCAGGTAAAATTGGGCTTTCTACTTTCCGGTCAGAACATATCCACTACCGTTAAATTTGTTTGCATTTACAGTTGACCTTGTCAATACAGGTGGCGGACACCATCATGGCGGGGCCCCCAAGGGTGTGAGCTAAGTCCCCAGTGACAGAGTTGCGGTGGATTGGTTGCAAGCGTAACATTTTTCTGTCACGACCAACTACATGTACAAGGCAGTTAGAGTGGGGATGGACCTTTCAATTACCATAAGCGAGTACAGTGAATGATCTTCATGATTCGAAAGGCGATGCGGTTCCGAATTGCGAATATGTGTGCATTGACGAACGCTGTGACCGTGTTGGTGAGCGTGAATGACAGATGCTTGGTTAGAGCGAACGCGTGTGAAATGGGCAATGATGCAGGTGAATTGAATTCTTGACTTGGATGATTTCAAGAACGGCGAATGCATTGGGTGACTGGTGGATTCAGAGTGCGAGCAGTTAGAGCGATCGTCAGCGATGGGAACTTGCAGGGTGGGTGCGTTGCGATGTTGAGGGATTATATTCCTAGACGTTAAGGTGAACATTCATTCAGGAATTGGTCGAGTTGAAGGAGTCCTTCCTACCATGAATCCAAGCCGTGGTGGATATGAGGATGGTGAGATGGAGCGGGAGACGTGGGTGAACAAGTGAAGAATCACGTAATTGACTGAAGGGGTAAGGTCGAAGCAAGGCGCCAGATCGGGGTTGGCGTTGCATCAGTTGTGCAGTATGGAGTCCATTAGCTTTCGAAAACTGTGCCAGGCGGTTTCCCTCCCTGCGAGGATGAATAAATGGGGAATTAAGAGGCCGAGTTGGTGGTGAGAGAGAGAGAGAGATGAAACATAATGTCTGGGTCGACTGGAATTGGCGGCACAGAGAACAAGGTGGTTGCCGACGGATGTGGGATTGAGGGTATTAAGTGTGAATGTGTTTCGAGATGAACGACGAACACGACGAGGGAATTTTCCTTGGTTGGGCCGAAAATCGAATGATGCGGCAGGGTAGCAGAATATGCCAGAACGCTCGAATGAAGTTCGTGTGAACTTTAGGAAACTGTGGAAATTCATGAAAAAATGGCTTGCTATCTAGTGAAAGGCTGTGAAAATTAGAAAAAAATGTAGGAAAATATTGTGGGAAATTTTGTCCAGTAAGAATTCTATGCACCCCTGTGATGCGGTGTGCGGCACGAGATTTTTGAAGGCTTCAGCAGAGGCGAGTGACAGTCTGAAGACCGAAAGAGGTGGAAGTGGGCCTGTTGACGAACAGGAACTCCCAGTTTAGCGACGAACGAAAATGATGAAAAACCTCTTCCAGTGAGGATCAAAGTTGAACGTCATGGCTTATAGTGTGAAATTGGCGACGTCATTAGATGGATCACAATGGTTGAAGGGTGTGGGGATGGTAAATGGAGATGAATCCATGAAGATCAGCAAAATTCCATTGATGTTCAAAAAGGGTGAACGGACGATATGATAGCTACGGGCGGCCAGTGTGAATGACGGACGAAGAACGACCTGTAAAAGGCAGTTGTAGCGAACGACAATGGGCAGCAGCGGTGGTCGTCGAGCTTGCGAACGGTGAATGAGTTTGCAAACGACGAACGGGCTTGTAGACGGCGAATGGGCTTGCGAACGACGAATGGGCTTATGAATGATGAACGATCTTGTGAATGATGAACGGTCTTGTGAATGATGAACGGTCTTGCGAACGGCGAATGACTTGTTAACGACGAACGAGCTGCGAATGGCGAATGGGCTTGCGAATGACGAATGGACTTGCAAACGGCAAATGGGCTAGCGAACGACGAACGGGCGGCAGGTAGCGGTCGTCGAGTTTGCTGTGGCGGATGGGTCTGCGAGCGACGAACGGCATGCGAGCAGTGATGCGAGATGCTGATGCAATGGTTAGGAAGGTTGATGGGTGCCAACAAGGTTGAGCCGGAATGATCATGGGTAATTGTGGTCGGAGGCCCACACGGGCTTGCGAACGACGAACGGACTTGCGAATGGCAAATGGGCTAGCGAACGACGAACGGGCGGCGGTCATCGAGTTGTGGCGGATGGGTCTGCGAGCGACAATGTGAGATGCTGATGCAATAGTCAGGAAGGTTGATGGGTGGCAACAAGGGTGAGCCGGAATGATCATGGGTGATTGTGGTTGGAGGCTGGTGAGGAGACGATAAAATGACGATGTTGGGGTTGACCCGGGAAGGGCTGATGGAGATGAGTTCATGGTCTTCAGGAAAAATTTACAGCTTCAGGGGTGAATGGTGAGTGGGTTGAACAGGAGAGAGCACTTGTAGTTGGCGAGTGGGCTATGAGCGACAAACGGGCAGTGAGCGGCAAATGGTTTGAAAACGATGGTCGAGCCAGCGAACGGCGAACGGGCTCGAGCAGAGATTCTTCAGGCAAGCTTGACAACGGTGAGTAGGTGAAGGGGAAACCGTGATGGATGCACGGTGAAGGCTTCACTTGCTTTCCGAATGGGACGAATGGAATGATGAAAATCTTCGTTCAGTCAGGACGTCGGAAAAACGAGATGAGCGTTGAAGACAGGGAGGCCAAGATGGGAGAGGTCTTCGGGGAGAAGGCTGCATGGATGGCGTCAATTTAGAGGCAAGCGGTGCAGCGAACGGTGACGAACGATGTGCGTATGGTGAGTGGATGCCAATCTGCGAGCGAACGAACGAACGTCTTCTTTTTGTGGGAGTTCTTCTTCTTCTAGGGATGACCAGCGAACGAACGAACCAATTCCTTGTAGGGATGATCGGCTGAATGAACGTGAACGGGAGTCTTCTTCATGTAGCGGGCGAACGGTGGGTCTTGCGAACGACGAACGGTCAGGGCAGCAATGTTGACGCGGCGGCAGCTGGAGGAAAAGAGATGGCTGGATAACACCATTTACGGAGGGCCTGCGCGAGCTGGACCCACGCGTGGGCAGGTGGGTGTCTGAGCTGGGCGTATCTAGAGAGTTTTGATTTCTCCAGGATAGCGAGTACTCAGGAACAGAATGCAAACAAATTTACAGGTAGTGATATTTTCTGACCGGCAAGTAGAAAAAAAAAGTTTGGAAAACTTTGAAAACATTGAAAAATTAGGGCCCATCGGTAGGAGCAAGGAGCATTTATTACCTTTTTTTTAGAGTCTGAAGATACTTTTTGTAAGACAAGCCCAGTTTTGGAAGTTTTTTTTTAGTTCCCTCCCAGTTGCTACGCAGTAGGCGTTTTTTTTACCATGTCTACGGGACTAAAAAAAACACTGTAACAATAACATCACAAAGTGGGCTACCCGGATAACCCCCCCCCCCCACCCCAAGGGGGGGGGGGGGGGGTTATTATGATCAAGAGGAAAAAATAAGATCGATTGGGTTACGGCAACTAAAACTTAACTTTTTTTTAGGCCTTACCCACTACAGCTACAACTTTAATACAATTTGAGCTTTATTGCCAACATAAAAAATAAGTTCATGCTGGTACCTAGTGCCACCTTTACCAGCATCAGTTGGTGCTGACAATATGTTTTCTTCATTATACAATATGAATAAGTTTTAACTTGGAATGCTAGTATACACTTTATTGAGCACTTCTCTTGACAAGCTGGATTAAAATATACTACGAGATGACAGAATTCTGTTGAAAGTATAACCTTATTCATTTTCAGTTTTATCATGCAAATATACTATCCAACCAGTACAGGCAACGAAACCCATGACTATTGCTGATCATTTTTTTTTTAAGGCCTAGGTCTAGGCCTAGGTCTATTATACTGTAGTTCTCTACAATTCCAATGTGTGAAACTGACCCGTTGCTACCTTGGGTTCCTAAAGGGAACAGATTATCGGAGAATCAAGTGCATCTATTTGTTACACTACCAACACAAGTTTTATTTGACATTAGGCTATAGATGCATCTCTGCTGTAGGCACATAACGCAACAGCACACCCAACCCCATAACAAAAAGCATCTGTTCAAACAGCAGATCTGCTTTACATCAATGCACCTGTCATAATTACAGGGCTCGAAATGTCCACAAAAAATTGCGACGCAAAATATTGGTTAGCAGTTTTCGTGAAGCACAATTATTATTCTTGGCAGGCAAAAGTGTGTTTTCTTTATAATTGATGGTTCATCTAGAACAAGCGAATGCGATAGTGTGACGTATAAATTGCATCACTTTATTTTAAATCTAAATATTCTGATGCTTTATGTTACGGTTGTATTTCGTTCAATTTCATTCTTTGCACGTGGTATAAAAATAACCTAACTTCTGTAGAGATTGGATTTAAGAATTTTACGGAACACAATGATTATTCTATTATAAATGGGCTATAGGCCTACTGCAAAAGGATTTGTTTTTAATAGTTGTAAAATTCTTTCGCCATGATGTTGCGTCGCTAAACTGCTACACAAATTTCAATTTTGTATCGCTAATGTCTAAAATTGTGGTGCAAACTGCGATGCGATACCGCTTATTTCGAGCCCTGAATTATCATGAAGAAAACTGTCATATAACTTGTTACTTTAGCCCTAAAAAAAACAACTAAGAAGCAGACAGCAATGCACACAAATCAAAACACAACTTGCTGGCTTCTTCGTAATTGTTCGAATTGGTGACTTTACAGATACCGTAGTTCTGAAAAGCAACAATAATTTTTTTTTTAAGCAGTCGGTATGGTGCCCATTTGTCAATTTGTGGTATGCCATTGGCAATCGGAACCCACAAAATCAGAACTCCAAAATTCTTTAATCTCAGTTGAAAAACAGGAAAAAAACTTTAAAACTGGAAAAAAGTTTACTAAAATTTTATTTGTAGGCCTAATGCACAATTAATGATGGACAGATGCAAAAAAAAAACTCAGTTGAACTGTGGCAACAAGAAATACAATACTTTTATAATATAGCCCAATTTTCTTCTAGCCGGAGACACGAGATGAATAAAAGATAAGTAAATATAAACTTGGCAGTGCAATTTCTTTTTCCTAGTAGCCTATGCTGAAAGCCAAAATCCTAATTACATGTTGTACAACAAACAAGCACACTGCCAATCTGTCCAGAGGAACTGCTTCAGCTTCTGCATCAGTTTTTGTTAGTGATTATGGAGTCTTTGTATTGTGGGGTTGAGTTACTAGGAATTGTAAAAAGCTTCCTAGGTAGCAATCTGACAGGTGGTCCCCCACGGCAAAACTCTTCCAGTTTCCTGCGTAAATATGGTTTGCTTTCTGTGTAACTGAAACAGCAGAAAGTTGGATATTTTTTGCAGACCATGCTTTCTTTCTGCGGCATACGACACTGTGACATCCCGTTTCTGCAATAAAGTTAGTGGTGGGAACAGGGTAGGGGGTTTGTTGGTTAGTTTTCTCATATTTTGACCCCCAATAAAATGGTATTTTCTTTTCTTTTTGTCAGAAACAAAGAAACACTCAGTTACAGAGCATTTGTAAATTAGGCTTTAGTTTAAATTTGCAAATTGGAAAGTATAAGCTTCACCCTATTAAAAAAAAAAAGGCAAATAGTAACCCAACCAGGCTAGGCATAAGTTGGATGTCTACCTGCTACTGACTTCCGACCTATTCGTCACTAAAGCAATTTTTACTGTTAGCTAGAAGATTTGGGTTGGAAACCTATCCTATCCTTGTGATATAAGTTCCCCTTGCCAGAAATGATAAACAACATTCTTTGAGTCAAATGTACTAACACAGTGAATCGTGTGACCTCATGACATCAACATCTGATAAGGAATGTACCAATGAAGTATTGAATTACAAACAACAGGCTTTAAGCCGAGGGTCAATGAAGGTGCACCGGCATTGATTCATGAAACTCTGTAGCTTGGCTAGAGTGCAATGTTTACTACATTTTGTCGCGATAGCTTCTGTAGCATCTCACTTGGTGAACTTTACATCCAGTTGGAGGATGCACAGACAAATAAGTACCCTAGTGTTGTTTGGTTTTTCAAACTAGACTGGGTCTAGGACCAAATGCATCCTAGCTAATTAATTTGGAAAATTAGTTAGCACGTATTATTTAGGGAAAAACTGCAGACCTATGGCAACACACAAAAAAAAAGACAGAAAAAAACAGTAAACGGGAATGACAGCGGTATTTAAGGGACACCCTCAGGAAATA
Organism: Lithobius niger; assembly: GCA_023313725.1. Lineage (NCBI taxonomy): Eukaryota > Metazoa > Arthropoda > Chilopoda > Lithobiomorpha > Lithobiidae > Lithobius > Lithobius niger. Next base: position 3,488 of record JAHWFP010199274.1, on the reverse strand, counting down.
ATACACAAATACCACCATAGCAGAACAAACAACAGTTTGTCGGCCGAATTTTCAGTGAAAACCTATCACTTCTTCAGAACCACCAACAAAGATTTAGAAAAAATTCGGACAGTCTCAAAAAAAGGGGAGGCCCTTTCAAACAAAGCTACATCAGCAGTACGGACAAACTGCTGTTTTGCTCTGGTGTGGTGGTATTCGTGTATTTTTTTCCTGAAGATTAAACAAATCTATGTCATTAAGCCTACCTAGTAGCCTACCTTAGCCTACTAGTCGGCTACATCAGCAGGATGTAATTCAAAATGAATGAGGCAATCCTTTCAACTGAGTTTTGTCACCTATATAGTACATTTAAATCCAGCTTGCCAAAAGAAGTGCCCAATAAAGAGTGTAGTATTATTGTACAATGACGAAAACTGGAGTTAACTGCTGGGAGTTAACCTAACTATTTAACTGTTCCAAGTGCTGTTTCATCTTGAGATGATGGTTGAAATTTTAAAAGGATATAATGAAAACTGCAGCCAGTTCAATACTACAGAACAGAGGGAAATTTCGAATTGGGATAAGTCAGCATAATTATCCAAAGACAGGTTAATATGTATTACGCCATTTCCGTCGTACACTACTGTATAGGCTAGCCTAATCCATGAATATTGGTGACCAGAACAAGTTTTTATTGCGCCTAGGCATACTTCTAGTTCTAATATTCCAATGTGTGAAATTGACCCAATGTTAGTCCGAATTCCTAACTGAACAGACTAATTCAGATCAGACTACCGTAAATCGTGTATTAAAAGCCCAGTTGAAGCTAAGCCCACCCCTAAAATGCTGTAAAGTGAAAATCATGAAATAGTGGCGTTAAGCCCACCCCTCAAATTGTCGTTTTTCTACGAAAAATTATCTAAAAGTTATGTGAATAAAGATGTTTACTGGCCCCTTCTCCCTCCCTGTAGTAATAGTGGATCTTCCTTTAGCTCCTAGCACCTGCACAAGGCCTGGGCATCTCTCACCTAAGCCTCCCTTCTTCACAGCATTTAAAAGGATGTAAAAATTGGTCTTTCAGAGATGTTCAAAAGCTTCGAATTATCTGTAATAGATGTCCAGAAAGGTTAGAAAATTGATAAGGCTTGATTTAAAGCCCAACCCCCCCCCCCCCTATTTTTGCCAAATTAACTGCATAAGCCCATGGGTGTTTAATCCACGTTTTACGGTAATACCGTGATTATAGTACCGTGCAGTAACAAAACATTAGGCTAGCTATAAAAAAAAATTATGTCTCTAGCAATTGGCATACATGTAGCCTATGTACAACACAAGAAAGTTGGGAAGTGTTACAAATTTTACAATGCAAAGTCACGATCAAATAATCTACACCACAATTATTTATCAGATTGTTTTGTATGCTAGCAAAACAATAACTGAATCAAAGGGTTTTAGCAAGCTAAAAAGGCAACAATCAAGTAACCTTTCTACTTTTTTTTAGATTTTGTAATAACATGGATTTCCTTTCTTTACATTGGCATCAACTTACACGGCAATACTTTTACACAGTTCGATTGGGTAGGTTTCGGTCTCGATTGTTCAATGATAGCCCTTTATTTTAAATTAATTTCTGCAAAGTCATGGATGAGAAGCAATCAAATAGTCGTAAAGTTAGTTAAAGATGAACTGGCTAATTTCTCAACCTTACCATAAGTTTTGAAGCAGAAAGAAATCGGGTAAAAGGAGGGCAAACCACGGATTTGAATCGTAAAACCTGTCTTCATGGTGGGGGCAAACCAATGTCCAGAATAGCTAAGACAAATACAAAAGCCACTAAAGGAACCTTGTAGTGATCAACCAAATCTACTTCTGCCAAATCCGGGTCGGATCCAGATAATTTAGAAGATTTGCTGAATCGGATCCAGATCCTATCCGAATCCTAAAGAAAAAGCTTTGTTTCAGCCGTTTGTATTTTGTGCAGACTAACTTTTCTCTCTACCTCAAAGATTGAGTAACTTTAAAAGAGTGAGTCAACATTTTTCAGCGTGTTCTTTGGTTTTTCCCCTATAACTTTTGAATAGTTTATGGTAGCCAATTGAAATTGGAAAGCTGGTAAAAAAAAAAAAACGCTTCAAATGATATATCGAATGTCCAAATCGACCAAAAATGTGCGAGCAATTATTATTGAAAAATCATCCAGACATTAAACATTTTGCTGAAGCCGAAGCCTAAAGATTCGGTTCAGATTTAGATTTGGTCAATCCCTAGAACCTGATAGTCTATCGGCCTACAGTAAGTGGTAGATCTGGCGGGGAGTTTGCCTGGGAGCACAATGATCAGATCAGGCAGCTGGGATGAGCTCTAGTACCAGTTAACGCATAAATTAACTTCAGCTGGCAGTTTATCATTAAGCATTCCATTTTATGAATAGCTAACCGATTCAAAATGGGTTTGAAAGTCTTTGGAATCTGGTTTAGTTTCTACCAAGACTTTTTTTGCAGATTTGTAAGTTACAGTTTGTACCGTTAATTACAGTAACAAAATTTGCAGGCTAGCAATAACAAATTAGCAACCTGCATAGGTACAATACAACAGTCGGGAAGTCAAGCACAATTGAACTACTCCGTTATCAAAAATTATTTATCGTATCAGATTTATAAGATAACGTAGAAGACTATCAATTGAAGAACTTTCATGCCTTGCTCAGTGACACTGTTGGTATTTAACACCAAAATTACGATTTTTTGAAGACTTCTTAAAAAAAAATAATAACCTACGGTGGAGGCTTATAATGGATGTGAAAAGCACCTAACAATCACTTTGTTAAATGGCTTAGTTAGGCTTCCTAGCTGAAACGGACCTAAGAATCCATTTGGACACTTGCTCGATTTAGGTTACCTCACTTCCATTGCTTAGGTGAAAAATAATCTCTTCACTAATGTTATTATCACTTCCTCCTGAGGAATGACATTAGTTAGAAAACAATCAACAACACAGTCCATTTCAGATAAGTTACTTTAACCCCTTGAGGTTGGGGGGGGGGGGGGGGAAAGGATTCAGGGATTCTTACTCCTGTACCCGTAATGGAGAAATAAGTAAACTTACTGCTACAGTACTTTAAAGAAGTTTTATCTTACCGTAGAGTAGGCTACAACTTAATAACTTTCTGAAAATAGTGTTTCATCGTTAAGAGTCGATACAAAAACTTAGTCTAATAACTGACTCGCACACAAAAAAAAAAAACTAACCAAAACAAACTTGACCTTGATAAAGTAACATTCTGAATCTGATGGCCGAAAAATAAACCCGTCTCCCTAACGCATATCAGTCGATGCGTCTTGATTATGGTAGACAATCGACGCCAACCCATCGACCGTGACCGTACAAACCGGCTGTGGGAATGATATTGATAGAAGGCCATTGTTTTGCTGCTGTTAATTGTTTTTTTCTTTTTTTTTTCCGTACTGGCGACAGCTAGTCTCGAAAAGAACACTGCACATTGACAACTC
>JAHWFP010199271.1:0-21381 GCA_023313725.1 Lithobius niger | reverse complement strand
ATGAAGATGAACCCAGAGGTAGGTTCATTTTTGACGCACTATAGCAGACAAACGTGCGGATAAATTCGTAGGTTGGTTGAGTTACTTATTGCACCAGGGCCGTAGGAAGCAAATTAAAAGTGGTACGGCGCAACGAAATCAGCTAGGGGGACTGGGGGAGCGCTGTAAGCTTCCCCGGCGGGGTCCAGGGCAGAGCCCCGCAAGCTGAAGCAAATTCTGGTAGTGCAGTATCTTATCTGGATTCTGTAGACCATGTTTTGAATGTATTTTTAAGGTTTCGTTTAGTTCAAATATGGTTGACATTAACGAAGCTACCCCCTTATGTATGCAGGAGATACTACTTCTGTCATTACTGACTTAACAAAACTTACTTTTGAGAAAGTTACAATCGGTTGGCTGCTGTGTTGAGATTTCTCCAACGTTTCGTGTTGATCTTTTGCTTAAGCTTGCTTTGGATTAGTGTTAAAAGGCACTTAAAGGGAAAAAAAAACATTCGCACTAAATTTGAGCATCATGCGCGAATTAGCTTTTGCAAAATTTACTTATAGGTTAGAATGAATGAAACGAAACCGTTTCTCACGATGGTAAAAAATAGGAAAAATGAATGCCTTTGCAATATTTACTGGTGTCTGAAGTAATGTTGCAAAACGAAGCCATACAGGAAACCCACCGGGAGGAATGTAGCTTTAAGCATATAAAATACGGGTATAATCCTTAAACTACTTAATGATCTAACGGATCAGATACAAGACAATGATATGTAAGCCTATAGTGTCTCTCTAATACGTGTAAAAAAAATCGTTCGCATCCCCAAAGGCATGCTGTAGCTTTTTTTTTACACGTATTAGTGCGATGCTGATGGATTTACATGTCTTTTTCTTGTGTCTGTTCCTCTATATCTTGAAGATTTTTTTAAGGCTTACGAAGCCGGACCATCTTTTGCAACACTGATTGCTTACATGTCTGTTTCTTGTATTGTTGCCTTAGAGCGTTAAGTTTTTTTTTTTAAGGCTTAAATTTTGCGTTTTTTTTTTCTTCCTTGGAGATGTTTCGGGTAAATTAAAAGACTAGAAATCTGATACGAGATAATCGCGATATGAGATAATTAATATGAACGCTTTTTGATGCAAATCAGTCACAATAAAATAGCGTTCAAAATGGCCTGGTCTTTGTTATTACGTACATTTTAAGCTATAAAAATTGAAAATCAGTTTATTGGTTCGATATCCAGGCTGAAAGCAAAATTGTTGTCATAAATATTTTTAATGCAATGAAGTAGTTATGACACGACCCCAAATACCGAATTTCGTTAGTCTATGTAAATTCTGGGGAACTATATAGGGTTTCCAAGTTTAACGTTTAACGTAGTAGTTCGAGATGAGACTTACATCCTTGGTAGCGCCATGTTTTGAAAAGTTTATTTTACTTCTTTTTCCCCAAACCACCTTCTCCAGGTCAAGTTTATTGTCCTTCGGGTAGGGGAAGTTGTGTTCAGTGCATACTAGAGAGACTGTACTCATCAAAGCACGGCAGGAAAGACTTATAGGGCAACTTCAAAGGATTGACAATAGCAGCCACATTATTTTTGTGTGTTTGGATATGCGGTATTTTAAAGCCATTTTAAAAATACGTGCCGAAAAGTGGTACGGCAAATGCCGCACCAGCCGTACCGCTTCCTACGGCCATGTATTGCACGTTCCTTGCCAAAACTAGTGGATAAGACCAGGAGCCAATGAAACGAGCCCCTCCGGTGCGATAAGACTGCCCACCAGTGTAGCCGACATTTTCATTGTCCGTGACTGTAGGTTTTGCAAATTCCATCTTTAAACTGCTGCAGTAGCCATTCTAATTCAGACACATAGATGTGATTAGGCTTAGACGAAAAATGTAGATATTTACACTTTCATGAAAGAAAGAAAGAATAAGATTGATCCCTGAATTATATCGGGTAATGCAGCAGTTTAAAGATGGAACTTGTCGTAAAACGACACATAAATTGAAGCGCTACAACGTAGATAAACTCCAAATTACCAGTATTATCTGGTTGATTTTGGTTTCTATTGCCTATTGAAACAGATGTCGGATATCGGTATATTACTATGGTGTGTCCACGAAGCTGAGATGGCACAGAGTTTGTGTGCAGTGATGCGGATGCCTTCAGCTGCACAATTGATATCGAGGGCATCGTAGGCCTGGACGATGATGATTTTGAGCCAAGTGGCAATCATTCTAGTGGAAGTTGTGCCAGTTCTATTGTTGAAGGGTGTAAATAGTTGAGCTCGGTCTCTGCGGATTGGTTTGGACGCTTTGAGATAAAATCGGACAGCTCGTACTGGACAAAGCGTTCTTTCCTGTTCATCGCCTAAAATGTTGGATAAAGAAGGGATGATGAAAGTCGGGTTTGTTCGTTGGGTTCTGCGTTTTTGCCCGAAACGAAGCATGTGGAGTAAGTGTAACACCGGTATAGTTGTCAAGAAAAAAAAAATCAGAACCTGTAGCGGACAAAGCTTGAAGTTCTCCGCAACGTAAGCATGCGGCCAGTTCAACAAGGAACACAGTTTTCCTGGTAAGATGGCTAAGCTGACAGGTTCCCATGGGTTCATAAGGGGGAAGCAAGTAATGTGGAGAGGACGATAGAAAGGTCCCAGTCGGGAAACTGTCGTCGCAGTCCTGGTCTATCAAGCTGGAAAGAGTGATCTGGGAAGAAATCCGGTAATCGGTAAGAAGGTTATTTTTTCCTGCGGCTTTAAAAACTGCATTCAAAGCCGAACGGTAAACGCGCAAACCGCTCTTGAAGAGCGAAGTTAGGAATCGGAGCAAGTCGGCCGTAGGGGAATCGATTGGATCAACCTGTCCCGTGACACACCAACGAAGCCAGCATTTCCAATGGCTGTTCATAGACTTTGTTGGTAGAGGATTGGACGGTGCGAGAGGCGATGCGAATGGCCTCGTCTTCAAAAATGCCTGTTGCTCGGAGAAGCTGGACGGTAGTAGCCACCTGTGAAGTCGGAGTGCTTGAGGGTTCGGATGCTGAACCGTTTCCCTGGCTTGGGACAATAGGTTCGGTATGAGAGGTAGTGCCCGTGGTAGATCTACGAGTAGGCTCAGAAGTAGAGGGGACCATGCTGCTACAGGCCAATCTGGGGCAATGAGGAGGAATCGGCCGTTTGAGTTGGCGATTTTGCGGAGAACTAAGGGTAACAGGCGTGGGGGAGGGAACGCGTAGGCGAACAGGTGATTCCAACTGAGAGTGAGAGCATCTGTTGCCCATGCTCGGGGATCGGAAATCGGGCTGACGAAGTCGGGAAGTCTGGCAATGAACCTCGTGGCGAAGAGGTCCAACATTGGGCGACCCCAGGTAGTGAACAGGGCGTTGCAAATGGTGGGATGAAGTGTCCATTCGCCAGGTGGCGGTTTGAGGCGAGAAAGGAAATCAGCGATCACATTCAGGTTGCCGGGTATATGAAGGGGAAGCAGACAAATACGGTGTTGAATGCAGAATTGGAAGATTTGAGACGTAAGATGATGGAGGGACAGGGACCGACCCGCCGCTCTTCCGTAGATATGCAACTGCAGTTGTATTGTCGATGTGAGCTTGGACTATGCGGCCGGAGACATAGGGTTGGAAGTTTTGGAGGCTTTTGAGGACTTCCCGAAGTTCCAAAAGATTGATATGTTCGGCTGTGTTGGTCTCCCAAATGTCGGAAATTGTCATACTGTCGATGTGGGCTCCCCATCCTGTAAGGGATGCGTCCATGAACAGATGAACTTAAGGGATCGGTCCGTGAAGGGGAGCCAAGGCAGTGAGGTTCGTAACATCCATCCACCAGTTGACTGTGTCGAACAGAAAGGAGGGATCGATCATTCGAGGTAGAAGTAATGCCTTCTGTGGGTTGCCCCATTGCAGTAATCGGTAATGGTGAAGCGGATGTGCCATCCACCTGCCGTATGGAACCAGATCCATAAAGGAATCGATGATGCCTATGATCAAAGCAAGATCCCGGAAGGTGTGGAGGGACCGGTGAAGGAACGACCGGAGAGCAAGGAAGTGGCTGCTGATTCGTTCTGGTGACGGCATCACAGATACTTGAAGGAGATCGAAGAATACTCCTAGGAACACAAAGGACTGAGCTGGTTGCAGCTTTGACTTCGGAAAATTGATGCCTAGGCCCAATCAACGAAAAAGAGACACGACGATGTGGACGTTGGTGGTGAGGATTGCTGGACTGGGATGGGGAACAAGACAGTCGTCGAGAAAAGCATGAATGCCAATGCCTCGTTGGTGGACATGAGCAAGGAAGGGGTGTAGCGCGAGGGTGAAAATCCGAGGGGCAGCGTTCAAGCCAAGCGGGAGGCAGAGGAATTCGTAAACGGCTCCGTCGTGAAAAAACCGAAATAGGTGGCGGACAGACACATGAAGGGGAATGTGTAGGTAAGCGTCGGCCAGATCCAACGAAGTCCACCCAGTCCCCTGGTGCCAACGATTCCCGAATGGATGATTACCGCTAGTTTCTTGTCGCAAAGAAAAATGTTCCTGTAAAAGCCTGGGCTGATGGGTGGCGGTACCAGCCGAATTGCAGCTTTGTGAAGTAACGAAAGAATTTCGGTACGCAGTGGGATCGAGGCGTGTGGTTCCAATTCCCATGGTGGACTTTGGAGTGGAGGAGGAACCGAGAATTTTGGTTTGAAACCGTCCAAAATGATGGAAATAATGACTGGGTCCGTGGTTACCTATCGCCAGGCTTTGGCGCAAAAACGAAGCCATCCCCCCACAACTTGTGGAGGAGGGGGAATGTCAATAGGAATGGGGATTTCGAGCACGGGAACGGGAAAGCGAGTGTCGTTGTCGGCGATCGGGGGTAGAGGAACGTCCCAGGGTCCGTGCGCGTCTTCGTCCCTGGGACCGTTGTGGAAAGGGGGACGAGGAACGTGGGACATGTGTTGGTGGAGCAGTTGGTTCCTTGTGCGTTCCCCAATCTTCCCTGGGAGGATCACCGTGTGGGGGAACCGAAGGTCGGTAACGACGAAGGGAACGGCCTTTGTTGGGACGTGGCTTGCGAGAGACATCCAGGTGAGGTGCAACTTTGGGAATAAGGCCACAGAAAAGCCATTCGGTTACATGAATTGGTTGATTCCGCAAAAGATGAAGAGTAGAATCACGAATGTTAGGGGACGTATTGAGAGCAACCTCACGCAAAAGTAACGTAGAATTAAAAAGGGCCCGTATGAACCAGTTCATAGCGTGATAGGTTGCAAAGCAGCTCTTCTTGAAGACTTGGTTGATGAAGAAACCGAGTTGCCTCGTGTCCTCCGGGGGATCGGTGTAGAGGCGTTCGCAGAGAGCGTTGGCGGCCATGCTGAGTACGTCTGCTTGTGAGGCAGCGCGGAGGCCAAGACGAAGAACACGTTCGTTGTCACGGAGAACATAAATGGGAACCGCAGCTCGGCGGGGAAGGAACAGAGCTGATCGAAAATCGAGTTTGGCATCTGCTGTGAGGAACTCTGATTCCGGGTATGTGTCAAAATTGCGAGGGTTAGCGGTCCCTTCTCCAATGGGACGAAAGAAAAAGGTCTCACGACCTGGTCTGGGCGGCGGAGGTTCCTTGTCTAATTCAGAGGCGACCCGTTACCTAAGAAGATACCACCGTTGCGTAGTAATGTAGTGAGTAACGTGGTCGATTGTCTAAGTAACGGTGGTTGATGAGGGAGTTGGTCGCGAAGATCAAAACCATAGCCTGTAGCAAGGCCTCGATTCTTGCCGACAGGATCGGGAGTGTTTTCTGGGTTTATATAGGAAACAATCGGGAACGATTCCCTCGACCGTTTTGAGTAATTTGGGTAACGGGATGTCAGTAGGATCGGGATCCCCATGGAACGGAGGTTCCTGGTCCTGGAGGGATCGGTCCGCCGAGTAATAGGAATCATGCACACTACCATCATGGGACGGGGAACGGGATCGGGAACCGCTGATAGCGGAGGATCGATTAGCCTGTGAGAAAGACCGGCGTCGTTGTTATGTGAAGTCTTTGATACTTTAGTCACCCATGCTGAGGTGTAATCAGTAACCGGAGGAGTCTTGCGTTTGGAGGTGCAAAGAGAAGAATCTATAAGACTGTGAACCTGAGTGTTCGAAAGCGGACCACTAGTGTGTGGCGGGGCGACTGAACACTGAGAGGAACGTGAGGATAGGTACAACGGTGTTAAAGGAACGAAGGATGAGGCTTTGGCAGCTGCTTTGCGTGTCTTAACTTGGAGCTTAAGTCTGGCATATGATTCTGCTCAAGCCAGTTCCTCACTAAGGGAACGTAAGTCACGAGACGGCGGAGGTTGACTACCCGGCAACGGTGATGACGATGTTGTGTTCACAGGTGGAGGGGAACAGAGAATTCAGAAAGGAACGGGTTCCCTAGTGGCAACTGAGAATCTAGTGGTTCAGGTTCCGCTGTGAGTTCCAAGACCTCAACGACACTTGGATCCAGTTGTGATAATGGAACAGGAGACGTAGGAGGATGATGACGGGTCGGAGACCCTGAGTACCTTTGACTCTACGCATGGTGGTAAACGGGAATCAAGGATCGATTGCCGGGCAACCGGGACCCGTGGTTCAGGAGCGATGTTAACAGCGTGCGTCGTAGAGAAGAAAAGGTGAGCAATTGCACTCCGCTTCGGTTATATATGAGGAGGCTGCGCAGTAGGATGCGCAGTAAGTAGCGACGCAGAAGGATATCTTCATTTTACTTTCTCTAGATAAAACAGAATTAGGAGAAGAGAATGCTTTAAAAAAGGTAATGATATTTTCACGGCAACTAGAAACTGCCGTAGCGTAGCTCCTAATTAGAATCGCTAATTAAAATAATTGCTCCACTGTGTTCCTTGTAATAGCATTTGTGTGTGTTGAAGTCTGGTTTATGTGTAACACTTGTATTGCATAATCCATAGTTGCTTCGTAGTAGGGATCGACCGGATACCGTTTTGCCGGACCCTGGTCGGTTCCGGATCTAGGTTCTGAGGCCGGGCCGGTACCGGATAATTTACACACAAAAACGAAAAAAAGCTGTTTATTTTTTTCCCCTTATCAGTCAGAAAAAATTTTTCTAGTTGAAGGATTTCTCATTGATTAGCCTACTGCTTCATTTCGAAAAATAATTTGCAAAATTTGGCAATATTTGTGAAACCAGTATGTAGTCCATGCATTTATTTTAGATTAAAATTATTGAATTTTGGTTGCTTTAAAAAAAAAATCAAAATCACAACAGGTCTTTTATTTACAGCTTTTTTTAAATAGCTTTCGTTCCGTTTTGTATTGCGCACAGAATAACAAAGACCGAAAGCAAAAAAAAGGAACGAAACCAACATAAAAAAAGCTGTATTTATTTTTTTTCATTTTATGAACAAAACTGTCTCGACTCTTGCAACATGGAAGTCATCTTTGGTTTATCATGCTATTATTTCTTGCTAGTTTTTGACGCCGTCTTACTTTTCGAATTTAACCCCTTGGCGTCCAAACCACGACTTATCGTCACTTCAAAACCATTTCTAAAACTCACTACGCACCCTCAATTTCAAAGTAAAGAAAAACCGCTATTGCCTACAACAGAGGTGTAATTTTCCGACTGAATTAGGTACTTTGGCACGCGTATTTAGGATTTACTTAATTTAATATTATCTTTTAATTACCTCAATTGCGTTTTTTGTTGGCCATGTCGTCAAAATTGACGTGGAATTGCTTTTGTTTGCTAAAACTAGACCTTGGTTCAAGCTGTCGTTAACTCTACAACGCAACAAACGGCCGCCATCTTGGTTGCATTGGAAAGCTGGGATTCCACGATTGGCACGTGATCACTCATCGCGGCAGGGGCCAGTGACGTCACGCGAAGCGAGTCAAGGTCACAGCCATGTACTGCAACGGAAGGTGAATATTTTCGTAAGCGCATTTACATAGTCGAACTTCAACTTTTTATTTTACGTAGTTATGAATACCTAATACGATTATCCCAAGTATATTTTTTGTGCAATAATTTACACTGTAATTACTACATCTGCAATTTTTTATAACTGTAGATCGCTTAGTTATTTTACCGAGGCATGCAACATGTTTTAGTGTGTTGCATCCGGATATATCCGGACTCGGTCGATCCCTACTTCGTAGTCACATGGTAATAAAAGACCAGTAGTATAAAATCGTCAGAAAGCCGTTGCTTATTAGAACAGAATCGATTGGTGGTGAGGTGGCACCACTTCTGGTTTTCAAAGGAGACAAGAAATTTTAAAACCTATTCTGATGCAACAGTCCTCCAATTGACTGTTTCAGTTCGTTAGTGTTTGAAAATGGCGCAATCCATGGTCGGTAACACTCAGTTTTGATGTGCTGGTGATCATGGAGTGTTAGCAGTGGTACATTCTTTGTCACAATTGCGTTTTGCTCCATCCTCACCTAAAAAAAAGTGACCCTTAAGAAAGGTTACTGTCCAAAATCCTAGTAGAACACTAGCTTTACTTCGCAGCTCAGGCTTAATATCTATACGCAAGCTGGGAGCTACTTCTCTTCATCATGGGTCACTCTGGAGGAATTTTTCTTCTCTCTAGCTGAGTATGCTTGGAACAGTTTATGCTAGCCATATGAAAAGCTGGTAAAAAAAACATTTCAAATGGAATATTGGAATGTCGAAATCGGCCAAAAATTAGCGAAGTTATTGAAAAATCATCTAGACATAAAGTATCGCCTCGCTGGTGTTACAAGGTTTAGCGTTGTTGGTTCTGTAATTGTAATATACAGTTAACAAATGCGGCTCTCAAATGTATAAGGAAAATTGCTGCTCACTGGTAATTTTGGGACTATAAAGTGCTTGTCCAACATTTTTCACATGTTCAAGCTTTGTAAAAACCAATTGATGGATAGGTTATGGGTTTGTGGTCGTTTTCCATTTCAAAATTGGCTATGGCAAATAGAAATGACTGCAAGTGTGTAATGTTCCCTGATCGTCGTTATTTGTTTTTCTGAACAGCAAATTTGTTTGGTGACGAAACATCCTGTGAAGCAGACGTACGAACCAATCAGAAAGAAGCTTGGTGTGGATGACAAATTCCATAGCATTGAAGGTAAGTTGTTCGCCGTAAGGCCAAAGAAAATAACCCTACAACATATGACTCCGTCCAAAAATTTTATTTCAAAATCTTCTTAACAATATTAATGAGAAGGTAAAGTTTAAAAGTATCAAATATTAACAAATTCGTGGTGACCTGCCTCTTTTCATCCGTGGTCTCCTTCAACCCACGCCACTATTTTCCCATCCCAACCAGGCAAAATTTCGTCATCGTGCATAATCTGAAACAAATTAGAGATTTCAGCAAGCTACATTAATCATGGAATTTAGATGCATGCTTTGTTAAAATTTGGTCTTTTTCCGTTGTTTTCAGACAATATAGCATTTGGTCCAGAAGAGTGGGGCATGAATTCAAATTTTGTGGAGACTTTTTCTATATTCATCATACTTACCAGTGTAACTCACTAGGAATTTGTGAAATAAATGTTTACCATATTTTGCTTGTGGTGCTTATAGTCTTTCGTGGTGCTTTTAGGAGTTGGTGCCTAATTATGGGACCTGTGGGGGATAGGACTTATGGCGAAATATGGCATTTACGGGAAAATTTGCCTTTTTTGGGACATTCTTGTAGGGGATGGGACTTACGGTGAAATTTGCCTTTTATGGGACTTATGGAAAATTCTTGTAGCCATTTCACAGCCAAAAACATGGGACCTACGGGGGATTGGACTTACGACGAAATTTGCATGGTAGTTACAGAAAATTATTGTAGGGGAGGGGACTTAGGGCAAAATTTGCTTTTTGCAGCCAAAAAGTTTGGATGCAAAGCATTTGTTCATGATCATGGAACTAACCTCTTCCTTTACCATGCCGTATTCTGGGTCAACAGACTTGAAGTGATAACGGACGCTACCAGGCTTGTCCAGCAATAGCTTGAAATCACGCAATGTCACTTCTCCTAACCTGAAATAAAAATGAACAGGAGGTAGCAGTGAAGGCGTATGGGGAAATGTGACCAGCCGCATAACCTTGAAATAGGTGTAGGACGGTGATTTCTGGCTATTACAGGGCTTTGGTTAAGACTGAGCGGGATCGCTAAAGCACTTTCAAGTAGAAAAACACATAAAGACTAAAATTGAAGCAATACCCCCCTCCTCAATTTTAGTTTTTATTGCCTATCCGAAATATAAATTACCTGTTTTATAGCAGTTTCCCTGCCGGGCTCATGGAGCGAGTTGAGGATGGTGAAACGGGACGTGTTATTATTCCAGGATTGGTGACTAATGAAGGAGAGGACTGTCGAAGGGAACGTCGTTACCCAAACAGAACGTAAAAAATTTGAGTTGTATCAGTACTTCAGGGGGCGAGACGGTTTAGCACTTGATGAGAGCTTGTTTGGCACAGAGAAGCCGGAGTGGGATAGTACAACGCTGATGGAGGTTGCGCAGAGGGTAGTGGATTGAAGATAAATCTGTGATCGTTCTTACGCTGCTTTTATAAAGGAGAGCGAACAAACTCTTCCAGAGAAAGTAGGATTCACGGACCAAAGGTCCAAAGTTGATGGGACGTACGTTGAGATACGGGGATTGGAACAAAGTATTCAATGCTGTGGGGAAGGGAACGGCAGTGACAGATGAGAGTAGGGGAAGAAGGAGGAGGCAACAGTCATGTCTACTGAAATGACAGTGATAGAAGCGGACGTGAGGAACGCTAAGCCGGCACTCGTGTAGATATAAGGCAAACAGGGAGCCATAAGTTCCGAAGGACTGGCGGAGCAGTTGCGAGGAGTAGGAATGGGGTGGCGATCACCCTAGGAGAAATGATGCTCAAAAGGGGGAAACTGCTATAAAAACCGATGGCTGAATCATTGAATCTATGTAGAAAATTTCACGCTCTACCTTTTAGGACAGAATACATTGCCACGTTTCAAAACGTTCGTGGCCAACCAAAGTGTTCGTTCAATAAACTCTGACAACTTGCAAATACAAGGATGTGTGACCAAAATTTGAGTCAATCGCTTACCTTTTCGGAATGGAAGACATAAAAGGAGTAATGGAATGCTCCGTAAAATACACAACTTTCGTCAGATAAGTGCCATTCATGCCATTGTACAAGACTGGGGCTTGACAAACTGAAAGAAAAAATTGAGGCGCACATGTCACTAGATTGAAGCAGCACTTTAATCCGCACGAAAGTTGACCACCATCCTAGTAAGTTAGCAACCTCATTACTAATAGTATAGGCCTAATGGGCGATGCGTCCGTACTATTATTACAACCATGCGTGCATAAATTGCAATCGAGAGCAGCTTACCGTTAGGGACAAGTTCAACTAACTTCATGACTGTTTAGTTTCATTTTGATGCATTAAAAATTCCCGACAACCACAAGCATGTTTGACTGTGACGTGTGTTTTTTTTTAAATTTTGAAGTTGTTAAGCACTACCTACTGCTCAGAATTATCAGTAGGAGAAAAGGCGACACAACAGCAGCATTTCATAGTTGGTAATTGGTCGTTATTACTTACTCGAAGGCAAAGTTAGGGCACTTCGTCTAGAAGACCCGTGGTGATCATAGCTGAGACGTTTGCCAATCATATTATCTGACATAACCTGAAAGAGAGAAACGGGAAAAAGTAAATGACAGTGACATTATTGTGGCCAAAAAAAGATATAGGACGTACAGGTATAACAATTCACAGTGGTAATAATCTGGAGTATTGACAGGTCAAATGTTTCGAAAGTTAAAATGAAACCCAATACACTGGCGATCCTAGCCCAAGTACCATTTTGCTTTTTGAGTAGGAAAAGCTATTGACTCACTAAAGCTAAAATCATGCTTCTAGCGACCGAAGACATTCGACAATGTGGGTCATATCCATTGATGGTCGCTACCAATTAAAGCATAACCTTGTACTGGTTGAAGAGTTGAAACAAGTCTTCTCAGGAAAGCCGACTCTTCCACTATGTAAACCCGTGACGTAGCCTAGTTTCGTCCATCATATGGTAACACTCCAGGTAATGAAATGGCTCTGTTGTTAACACGTTCATTTATCGAGATTATACTAAGCTACTCTTTTGTTAAGATCGCACTGAAAAAACTGGCAACCGGCAGGAAAAAAAAGAAAGAAAAAAAAGAGCCCCGGAGAGGGCTGGCTTCATCGGCTCCTGCAACCAGCAACTACAGTGGTAATTTTCCGACACAACAAAGGAGAACAAATTTCAAAGTTCTACTTGAATTTTCGGTGGATTAGATGACCACCGATCTTCATAGGTCGCTGCATCTAGACACTCCACAGCTGGTTGAGCTTGGAGTCCAGCCGGGGGCAAACTAGTCTTACTATGCGGCACTTACGATGTTCATCAGAGGGACTCCCTATTTTTGAAAATGCGTTTAACAGCCAACGAGTCTAGTACTCTATTTGAGAGTTTGTTGAGAGAGTGTGATTGGAGTAAGACAGAAATTTCCTTCCACAAAATAGCACGTTTGGTGTTCTTGTTGTAAACAGCAATACCATTTTTCATGACTTCGTTAAGCGTATCACTATCACCCACGCGTTCAGTTATCAGTTCATCAGGGTGAAGGCCAGGATTTTGGAGTCAAGTGTGTTTGCAGCTGCCGGACTATTCCTTGCCTTTCCAGAATGAATCTGATGCGTCTGATATTAGCATCGGAGCGATTTTGTCACAGGTGAAGAATGGCAAGGCAAGGATTGTTGAATTCTTTAGCCGTGCTCTCAACAAGCGAGAGTCAAGGTTCTGCACTTTTGAGAACGAGGCACCTGCTGTAGTGTCAGCTGTGAAGCGCTGGAGGCATTACCTTGAGGGCACAAAGTTCACACTTATCACGGACTGTCAAGCGTTGAAGTGGGCTTTGACGAATGTGAAGAACACCGGCAAGACGGAGCGTTGGGCTTTGATGTTGCCCATTGTCCCAGGACAGCGATCACTGTTACCGCTTTTCCAGATTAGGATGCAACCTTGGGTTCCTCTTCGCAGCAAGGAGCAGCTTTCGTCACAGAAGTCAGGCAAAGGTCGTTTCTCTGCCAAGCAAGTAGCCTACGTCGTCAAGAACTTCGTCGTGTATCAGGAGTTGCAGAAGACTGCGTCGGACCATGGAAGAGTGGCTGATCAGCTGCGTGTTTACGTTCCTGCTTCGCTACGTCATACAATATTGCACGATCAGCATGACCTACCCAAGTCTGGTCACCTGGGAGTTCGCAAAACGTTTATCAGACTCCGTGCTATAGCGTACTGGCCTGGACTGTTACGAGACACTAAGAAGTATGCGCGCTCGTGTCATGCTTGTCAAGTCGCAAAGCCTTCACAGCAGCGCAAGAAGGGTCCTATGATACCAACAGCTCCTCTTAGTCATGTTGGGATTGACTTTGTTGGTCCTTTGCCTGCTACAACTCAAGGGAACAAGTATGTGCTCTCGACTTTGGACTATTTTACCAAGTGTGGGTGTGGTTTATTCCAACGAGATTCTGCACGGCAAGAGCAGCTGCGACATAGCTCTTCAAGCATGTCATCCAGTGGAGAGGCCCACCGCAGGTTTTGATTTCTGACAATGGTCCTGTCTTTATCTCGAACTTACTGACAGTATTGGCAGAGAAGTGTGGCATCGAGCTCCGCAAAGTAATGCTACGTGTGAATAGGTTGGTAGAATTATCAGTTGTAACCGGCTTACATGTACGGCAACGTGCAACTCACGAAGCTTACACTTCGTAGTTCGGCTTGCCTCAATCATGGCGGCCTGCCAGCCTTCCAATTACTGCAGACTCAGGAATTGGACGGTTGCCAGCCGCCAGGTGGCATCCGGCTGGACCCGGTATGCACCTGTTCTGTCGTAGTCTCAGGCTAGAGCCTATTGTTCGGATCGCTTAAAAGGAGTGTCCCAGCAAAGGCACGAGTAGTTGGGGTTCAGACTGAACGGTCAGAACCTCTGGAGCCTACAGGGTCAGTTTGAAGGATAAATTCTGGCTGATGCCTAATATGTGGTATTCTGTGCATAGACCCCTAGCTATACAGTAAGGAATGAATTGGAATTGAGTTCTTGAACTTGAAACCTCTCGCCCATTCCGAGTAGTTACACAGTTCCCAACTGCTTGCAGACGGATGCTAAGACATTATGAGGTGGACACAAAATAAAAACCAAACCTCATTGGTTTTTATCAGCGAAAATTTTCTAAAAACATTGTTAATTTTGATGTTGTGATGGAGTTCCCTGGTGTTTTTTAGGGTATGATATCCCCAGATGTTTAGTCGGAGCGATGATGTATTTGATTCACCCAGAGGGGTGTTGTGTTCCCTGTGTTGGTTACAAGTTTTTGTATTTGGGTGACACGCGGAGAAGCCTCCAGGTTCGCCTTAAAGATGCACTGGCACATGAAGACAGAAGGAATGCAGGGCTTGTACCAAGTTAAAAGGTCGAAAAAAGTTACCAAAAGTGACGAAAAATCCACCCCATCCACACCTTATTTTCCTTTTTTATTTATTTTTTGTTTAAATTGTATTAATGAAAAAAACTTTGTAACAACAGTATAGTTAGTAAGATATTTGCAATCCTCAGGTTGGTTTTTTTCCGAATATTGTTTATCAGTTATGATTTTCTTTTTTCAACTGATTTATGGATGTCTCGTGTGGATCCCTTTTTGCCCCTTCAATCATGGCCGGGCTAGAGCGACCTCTTTGAAATTATACATGACTTAATTTCTGAGATTATCCATCTGGTTGAAGAGCTTTGTTAATGGTGACAAACTGTTGTTAGAATACTTGAACACCATCATGTTATAATAAAAATAAAGAACCGCGGTAGTGTACATTCTGTAGAAGGTTAACATGCTCAGAGAGGCCTATCAGAAACCAATAATATTATAATTGGCATTCATTTGCAGAATTTAACGAGTTTCACTAAAAAAAAGTACCAAAAAGTTACTTGGTACAAGCCCTGGAAATGGGATTGCCCTCCACTGCATTGATAATCCGCAACATCCCATCAACCGGTGCGACACTTCTGTCTTACTTCTATCCAACACCTTCAAGGATCGCATCTCGGGGCCCTTGAATCCCTTACTGTATGCCAGCTCAAAGAAAAGGGTGTGCCGCTAGTGAACATTTACGGGCCTTCTTATCCCAACATCGATCGCTTGCTCAGGCTGGAGCTGAACTAGAAAATTCCAGATGCAGCAACAGCCTACTGTATAAATCAGTGGTTTCCAGCACGTATTTCATAATGGTGTGATCAACGAACGTTTGATGTGCTTCATTTTTACTTCTGAAGAAGTTAATAGGACAGCCACAGACCCTGCGTGTAATCACCGAAAATTTAACTGTTCGTCCAAGTGCGATATTAGCATATTTTGTCTGATAATTGGATTTCAAGTAAAAAGCAAAACATGAAAAACATAGTAAAGAAATCTTAAACTGTGTCGCTTGATAATTCGATTGTTGAAAAAACTGAAAAAACTGTGTCGCGTTTTTTCCTTGTCTTCGCGGAAACGGGAACGCGCCTCGTTTTTGTGTAATGCCCATTACGCGGTTAATTGCTGGGGGTTCTTTCCTTTAAGTGTTCAAGAGGGTCATTTTTGGATTTCTTGTTTAGCGGCTTGATTGTAACTTTTTTGGGCCAGTGCTTCGGGATTTATTAGCAGAGGCCGCGTCGTTTAACGTCAGGTGCTCTTCACTGATTGTGGCAGGGGCGTGGCCATGTGTGATGCGTTGGTGGGGTGCAGGTTTTTGTAAACTGGCATGTCACAATCCGATGTACGTTTAACCCATGGCTGTGCCTGGGGCAAATGTTTTTTCGGCAGTTTTTCTTCTTTACACCGTGTTGACATGTCAGGTTTGGTAATACAACGTAAGTACGCAAATGTTAATAGCTATTACGTCATGTTCTTTGTGTATTTTGAGTACCCAAATTAGTGTTGGGTTTTAATGTTTCTCTTCTCTTCCCTTCTGTCCGAGTCTGTGGAATGACGTTTTTGTTTTTGGGCGCTGAGCAGGACAGCGATGCCGCGATGAACTTGTACTTGTTGATGTCGTTTACTCCTGGTTGCTTATGTTTGATGATGGGACCGACCACTGCTGATATTGGGATTGTGCGAAATTAGATTCAAGATGCCAAACTGTAAGTTTATCTGTGCCGTCTATTCGTGTCCGTAAATATTTTTCGCCATGATCGGTTTTTCGGAATGCAGGCGTTCGGCTTTAGAACTGTGTTAGAGACTGTGTTTTTGGGAATTTTTTCCATTTTGGCTCTATGCATTTTTTCAAGTGATTGATGTTTCCTTCATGTAAGTCGGTCCCACTATTGAGAATTGTAAACTATCCCAAATGTCACGAAATATAAAGGCTGTGTGATTTCCATGTAATTTCCAAGGTGCTGGGTTAAGTTACTTTCTACATATTGTTCACATAAGTGGTGCAAGGGTGAAGATTCACGTCCTCGGGAGTTTTAAATGTTCGCGTATTTTGGTCTACACGAACTCTTACTCCATACACAAATTATTTTAAACACTCACAAACCTTGCCTATATTAATAACAAAAATAATGTTTGTCCAGTGATTTTTCCAATTTGTCACCAACTTGGCCAACTCCGAAAAATGTTGTACATTTCCCCCAGTTATAATGTTGATTTACACCCCTGACAATTTGACTGCATTCAAAGTTTCTATGATATTTACAGGTTTTGACTGAGCTCATACCTTTTGAAGTTCAGCAAAATGCAGACGCTCCATTAGAAGTGCAATGCTTTGCTCCAGAGTGTCAATGGTATGATGATGAGGGTCATTGTGTTTGAAGCTCTGTCGGAGACTTTGGAGGGCATCACGAGCAACTTGCAGTTCTTCTCGCATCTGAAATAAGATAATTCACAATTTATGGCATTGTAAAGTTAAATAAGACATAGCAGGCAAATGCTGCAAGGTTACACTACTGCAGGGCTCGAAAACAGCTCGCAGCACCTGGGCAATCGCTTAGGGCTTGATGCAATTGCAGCGACAATCGGTAGTTCTTAGGGCAAACTTTGCCTTGCGGATGTAGATGGGTAGCATGCAGACAAAAATAATTCAATCAACAATTTGTGCAGTATAATCAAACCCCATAACGAAAATTATTGAAGATTTCTTACTTTGCATTGAGTTCATTACATTATGAACGGATTTAATGTGGCTTAAATGGCCCAGTTAAAAAAAAAAGGCTTGGGACTTCAGCCTCTGTGTAGTGTCATGCCAACCATCTTCTCCCTCTTTTATTCAAGATCAAATCTTGTGGGCGTGGTAGTCATCAGCAATGAAAAATTCTAACTCCTAAACTAGAAATTATTAGACAGGATTCCCACACAAATCTCTTAAAAAAATCCCCCGACTTTCCCAGACAAACACCTAAATTTTTACCATGCCAAAATTGGTTTATATCGTCTTACAGAAAATTTATACTACCTGTAAATTTAATTGCGTTCAGTTCCTGGGTGCTCCTTTATGTCTTGAGATTTTTCGATCTTTAGATATGGCCAGTGCGCAACCCCACTGCGCATGCGTCACCATGTGCAGCCCTCCTATAAAAGCAGACAGCTCATCCCTAGTGGCCATCTCTTTTCCTCTCAATATGTCAACCATGATGGTGGGTATTTACAGGTAGTATAAATTTCAGTAAGTGCTTAAGACTACAGTAAGTGGTTGGACTACACATCTGGCTAACGACAAGGAGTGCTACTGACAGTGTGGTCCTTAAAACTTGTTTTGACATGTCACAGAAGTTGCAACACATGACGATAATCAAGTTTCTCTGTGATGTTGTTTGGAAGTTTTTTCTGTTTTTTTTTTTTTTTAATAGGAGATGTGGCTATGATGTGGGCATGATGTGGCCAAGAAGTCTCAAATGCCCACTGTTTGTGGATAATCTTGTTGATCCACTTTTGATAGTCGCAGCCGGAGTTTTTGGTTAATCTGGAGGAAGGAGTGGATTCGGCCACATTAATCTTCGTCTAGTGTTCCATGGAAGTTCAGCGCAAGGTTGAGCTGGATGGAATGTTCTTTCAGGTTTGTTGTCGAGAGTCTGAGCGTGATGATTAACTTCGAGGTTTGAGAGGGTCTTCGGGAAGTCCAGACCTGACCTTGGATGGATGAAAATGTGGAATTAAGGGCGAGTTCATGGTTCTGTTTTCCTGATGAGCCGATGTGGAAACGACTTGCAAAGAGAAGACAAGGGTGTTGCCTGGGTCGTCAGTTTGGCCTTGCAGTTCAAATCGTTGACGGCACAGTTCGTGCATCGATGAATCGCATTGGCGGATCATTGCCGAGTTGCAGTGGTTGTGGCCGAGGGTGAGAGGATTGACGTGGTGGAGGCAACGAAAATTCAAATGGTTGTTGCCTGAGTTTCAAGACGCGCCTGGTGGTGAAAGACAGGCCCGGATGGTGTGATTAATTTCTTGTCGTGTCTTGATTTCTGAAGAAGTGGATGGTGAGGGTGTCATGACTTCGTCAGGGTGGCCCTTGGCAGTGGTATATTTGGGAAGTTGGCAGTGTCCTTAATTCTAGAGCTATGACCCAAGTCGATGTTGGTGAGATGTTCGGGTTGTACAGAGATGTTCGTTTTTGAGGAGCATTGGCTCCAAATATGTGAGGGCAGTCCGCCTTGATGTGAGGATCGGTCCCAGATGGAGTTGTCCAAGCCTTGTTACCCCAGTGTTATAATCTTCCACAGCTTTGTAACCTAAACATTTTTCTGCAGGGTTAATTTTTCTGGTGTTGGAATTTTTGAAGGAAACAAGCCATTTGAAGTGACAAATTTAACTTTTTTTTAAGCATGGCAAAGCATCAAAATCATTAAAAATCTTTCTATAACTTTTTTCCCCATTACTTTATCCACAGTAACATTTTTAAAATGCTTGTAGAAATAAGTACTGTATGAACATGGCAACTAGAACTGATTTTAAAAACTTCCCTGTAATTCCGTATCCTGCAGGAAGGCCACTCCGTTTCACAAAAACTCACACATCAGACGTTCCCACACTTTCAAAGTACTATCAGGTGAGCTCCCTTCTTCCCCCGCCCCCCAAGTCTTTTCATACAAATATTCCAGATCCCATGTTTCATGTATTGCTTCAGATGCTAAAACTTACATAGTGAAAATAAGAAACTTCACGAACACAGGGTATATATTGCAATCCACATTTGTTAAAAAATGTAAGTTAAATGGTTTTTTTTATAAATAACTTCAGAACGGATGGAGCTAGTGACACTTGTGGATTGCACCATTGGAAAGCTGGCGAAAAAACGGTTAAAATGGTGTATTTGAACGTCAAAATCGGTCAATATTCAGCAAAATTATCGTTGTTTCTGCATACATAAAGAAAAGTGCGGCTTACGGTAAAAAAACTTGACCGCGATTATTTTCGGCGGCCACCCGGAATTTTCTGCGACGTACGTGGCACGTCGCAGCAGTTTCTCACACGGGGCTTGTTACGTTAGGTTGACAAAGACGGAGATTGAGCAACGAATGATGACAATGCAGAGGAGCAGTGGTGTTTAGTGCGAGGTTCAGATGGTTGGCCAGTCCTGAGGAGTTTCAGATGGCCAGCAGAGAGGATGTAGGGTAAGAAGAGTTGTCGATCAGGTCCCAGTGGTCGGTGTCGGTGACCGGTGGTTGTGTCTTCAGTCAGTGTCATGTTGATGAGAAGTGACACTATGTAGTAGAGTTGTTTCCATGGTTGAATTCTTGATCTTGTCAGTGAATTCGAGTTGGTGGGTGCATTTCACCACAATGAAAGATTTCTTTTGGTGAAGGCTTTGGATGGACCCACAGACAGACCTTGCTGTCCGCCGGCGAAAGTTTGAAAG
Organism: Lithobius niger; assembly: GCA_023313725.1. Lineage (NCBI taxonomy): Eukaryota > Metazoa > Arthropoda > Chilopoda > Lithobiomorpha > Lithobiidae > Lithobius > Lithobius niger. The sequence goes on along the minus strand of JAHWFP010199271.1, from coordinate 1,497 downwards.
AGCTTCTTTTGGTCAAAGGCTTAAGAGGCTTCTTTCGGCTGAGAATGTGGGCCAATGATGGGCTGTGAACCAATCGTTGTCAGTATGTCAAGACTAGATTCCTGAAGAGACAACTGCAGGTGGACGATAAGTTGGATGGTGTCAATCGGCTACCTTTAGTCAGGGTTGACGGCGGCACACGAGAAGCTGCCAATGATGACGGGTGTTGCAGGCAGTGATGGGCGAAGACAGAACAGCTCCTCGTGAAGACCGGTGGATTCAGCTTACAGCGAGTCTTCGTTGGGTCCAAGAGGCTGAAGCACAAATGACCGGACGAGTGGGTCGACGGGGCTCTTTGAGTGTAGTTGTGGAATCCAGAATGACGTCGTGAAAGAGACGAGCCGGTGTGCTGCTGGGAGGCCTGGTTCCAAATGCTTCATGATGTTGGATGTCAACCCAACCCTAAGCCGACCCATTTGGCGAGAGGCTTTCGACGAAAGATGTAAGGGCGAAAAGCTTCTGCGGGTGCTCATGCGGGTGAGAGACCTTCGACGAGGGTCTTCGGAGCGAGAGACTTTCGACGAAGGATCTTCAGGGCGAGAGACATTCAATGAAGATGCAGGGCCGAGAGGCGTTGACGAGAGTTCTTGTTGGAGAGAGACTTTCGAAGAAATATCTGAGCGACAGACTTTCGACGAAAGATGGTGGGATGTGAGATTTTTATGAGGGTTTTCAAGCCAAGAGGCCTTGTGACGGAGCGTTTTTGCCACTTGAAAGAAGGATCTTCTTTCCTTGCTTAGACGGGTGTTACAGAAGCTTGTAGTAGGTTGAATTCCACATCAAGGTAGGGTCCACGGGGTGAAAAATCTTCTTACGGGTGAAAGATCTTTTTGAAGGTGAAAGATTTTCATTCTGGTGATAGAACTAACAGGCGATAGATTTCTCTGGGGAAAAGATGTTCTTTCAGGCGAGAGATCTTCACTTCTTTCAGGCGAAAGATCTTCTTGCAGGTGTTAGATTTTTTTTTTTTTTTAGATGAAAGATCTTCATACAGGCGAAGGATCTTCGTATGGGAAAAGATTTTCTACCAGGCGAAAGAACTTCTTGTTGGTGCAAGATCTTCCTTTGGGAGAAAGATTTTCTTTCAAGCGAAAGATCTTCTTCATGGTGAAAGGTCCTCTTGCAGGTGAAAGATCTTCTTTCAAGTGAGAGATTTTCATGTTGTGAAGGTCATCAACAGGCAATTTTCTTTTGGCCGAGAAATTTTCTTTCAGAGGAAAGATCTTCATACAGGTGAAAGATTCTCTTATAGGCCAAAAATCTTCTTACCGGCGGAAGATCTTCTCTCAGGCGAGGGATTGGAAGCTGGGAGCGGTGATGAGAACCGGCGGGAGCGGGCGGTTGGACCGTGCAGAATGCAGTGGCAAGGAAGTCGGCCGAGGACTGGGCGGGACAGCTACTACACGGCAAAAAAAAACCGGTTGGTCGACAAAATCTTCGAAGAACAGAAGCGAGCGG
>JAHWFP010199266.1:0-25893 GCA_023313725.1 Lithobius niger | reverse complement strand
AAAAAGTGAATAATTTAGATACACGACCAAACTGAGGACGACCCTTTCCCCCACCACCTCCCCAGTTAAGGAATTTGGGAGAAAACTTGTGACTTCTTTTCCTTTTCGGGATTCCAAAGGTGACCTTGATCGAGCAACATGCAACTAATGAATGATTAATACACACGTAACTACATTTAGGCAGTATTTTTGTAAATTTTTAACCAGGATTTTATCACGTTCTGTCTTCCATCGGCTTTTTTTTTCCACGGCTTTTTTTCCACGGCTTTTTTTTCCATCGGCTTTTTTTTCCATCAGCTTTTTTTTCCGGGGCTTTTTTTTCATCAGCTTTTTTTTCCAGGCTTTTTTTCCGCGGCTTTTTTTCCTCGGCTTTTTTTCCCTAGATTCCAGGAGCCTATAGAAAACAACTATAACAACTTATAGTTGTTTTCTATAGGCTCCTGGTATTACGTATCCAGGGCGCAGAAGTGGTCTGTGATGTCACTTCCCGCAGCATGGTCGCCTCCAGTGTTTGCAAGGAAGGTTTTCCGTTTTTCAAGAGACAAGAAACCAAGGACCCCTGTCCCATCTTTTGAAGTGATCATTGGTGGTTAGTAAATGTGGCGAATGAGATAAACGAAGAGAACTGCAAGAGTGGACAAAAGTGGTCCTTTGTTTGCGAATTGAAGCCTTACCGAAAATAGCTTGCTATTGCTTAGTGATCATACTTTTCTACAAACAGCACTCAATAGGAGCCAAATTAAAGTGGCACTATTACCGATTGAAAGCAGACGAAATCTGACAATATCTAGCGCTATGTAGTATCATCTAGCACTTGCTTGCACCAAGCGAAGGAACGCATAACGGCATTTCTTTTAACGAAATAAACAAGCCACGACATCCTTAATTATTGATTGAAAATTTGGTTCGTCTTCGTGCGCCTGGGAGCGAGCTATACAGATTAACAATATCATTGCCGCTAGATGGCGCCACCGTATTTTCGTTCGCATTTCAATCGGTGATAGGGCCACTTTAAGTGTAAACTAGGTCAACACCCCGTATCGGCCGGTCTTATACAGCATTGTTGTGCTATCCCGTTTGCATGAAAATACTGCAATTTCACCCAAGCTTTCATTAGATTTAGTTAGATCCTGGGCCTCTTTTAAGACATATAGGCCTAGATTCCGTCTACAGATAAGTAGGCAGAATCTGGCAACATCTAGCGAATCTAAAAATATCTAGCACTTGGTTGCATCAAGTGAAGGAATGCACAATATCATAACTAGCCTCGAGACTTCTTAATTTTTGAGCGAAAATTTGATACATTCTTTTTGCACCTGGGAACAAGCTAGATAGGGTAACAATATCACTGCTGCTAGATGGCGCTAGAGTATTTTCGAATGGCTTTCAATTGGTGGTAGTGCCACTTTAAGAATCAAACGAGTTTGTTTTTGTTTTCTAATTAGTGCTACTTTGGCGTACCATGTAGTTTAGATGAGCTTGATTTAATGTTTTGTATATTTATCAATTACGGTTTATACAAAGCAATATGGAAACAAACCCTTTAAAGTGGCACTATCACCAATTGAAAGCAGACGAAATCTGACAACATCTAGCGCTATGTAGTACCATCTAGCACTTGCTTGCACCAAGCTAAGGAATGCATAACGGCATTTCTTTTAATGAAACAAACAAGCCACGACATCCTTAATGATTGAGGGAAAATTTGGTTCGTCCTCGTGCACCTGGGAGCAAGCTATAAAGGTTAACAATATCATTGCCGCTAGATGGCGCCACGGTATTTTCGTTCGCATTTCAATCGGTGATAGTGCCACTTTAATCTTCAGTGTACATACGTCTTGCAGCTGGCGGTTGCTGATTAGCATTGTTACATAGTAACAATATTTAAAACAATGTAAAACAATCAGTCTGGTCGTTTAGGGCTTCCTAACCCCTGAACTGCTTGACCAATTCGAAAAGGCCTTATGGAAAGGGCACATCTTCAGAGCAATACCTGTAAAATGAGCTAAGAACCAGCTTTATTGGACAAATAGTTTGATCTGTAGAGAGCGTTGTAGAAACATGTCGTGTCAACAAGCAGCCAAAAGTGAAAATTACGATTCCACTTCATATTCAATCAATTTTGTCGTTGGAGTGGTGAGTAACGAGATATATGCGAAAAGCAACATCCAGAAGCCATTTGTTTCAAGATGGCGGCTATTTTAGACCTCTTTCACCACTAAAATTTTTCTAGACTTTTAGTATGCTGTTCAGCAGGTCTTTCTGAGCCAGAAACAGCATAGTTTACTTCTGTTACAATTAGTTCCGGCTTTCGTCCTTTTTTCACACGGATTGACTAACCTATTGAGGTCAAACCTGCCTTCACTAATAATAAAATCAAAAATATAACCCACAATGGTTAAACAACCAGCCTAGTTCCAGCCAATAAACGCAATCATAGAGAGAAAACCGTCTATCTAGCACGAGAGAGAGTGTAACCTGTAGAGGCCCATAATAGAAATGGGGCGTGGCTTAGATAAAGAGATAAGATCGGATGAGTCATCCGATGACTCATCCGATCTTATCTCTTTATCTAAGCCACGCCCCATTTCTATCACGTGATGACATTACAGATCAGATTGGCTAACGATGAGTCAATAGATATAAGCATTATATGAGATGAAATGAGTCATCTCGGTGGCCACCTTGAATGCTGGCAGCCATCTTGGATTTTGGTGGCAATTTTGGATGTTAGCGTACACTTTTGAGTTCGGTGGCCATTTTGGATTTTGGCGGCTATCTTGGATGTTGCGACAGCTTAGACCTTGGATCTAGGTATCCATCTTGAATGTCGTGGCAGCCTTTCGAGTGCAGCCCGTATAGGCCCACAATAGAAAGAGGTATGGCTTAGATAAAAGATAAGGATGAGTCATCCGATGACTGTCAATGTTACATAACTATGTGTCATACTGTAGATTAGATACGGATGAGTCACCGACCTCTATAGATAAGGATGTGGTGAGTTAGCTCAGTCACCATCTTGGATTTCGGGGCCATTGTGGATTTTCGCGGCCATTTTAAATCTCGACATCCATCTGTTGGCTCACTTGACGTTAAGTAAGCCAACAGCGTCCATTTGAGCGTCCATTTCATTTAACGTCCAAAGTATTATTCGCTGCAATTAACTTGGCTAAAAGGATTAACCTTGGCTGCCATTCCCTGGTTGAATGATATCACTACCTTCAAAGGCCGATCCCTTTTGGAAACTTGGCGGCTTCTCTTATACCAGTTTTGAGTTTGGGTGGATATACAACTTTTATAGGTATGTGAACGTACCGTCTTACCTTCATCTCCGTCATTTTTTTATGGAGGAATTTTATGTCTAGAAACTTTCACATTGAAAATTTCCACATTTTCCCATTGCCCAGTTAGCTATTACGTCAGCCAAATTGACACGGTTTAGTTTTTATTGTATGTGTATGCTCTACATGCTATATAAGTTTCTTCAATCCCATTTTTGTGCACATTGGCTAACAACTGCTGATTTTCGTTCGCTTTGCTCACACAATCAGCACATACCCCTCAATCTGCTCCTCCAAGGTTAATGTTAATCTAAGCAATGAAGCTGGACTTGCTCACTCGATCAGCACATCCCCTTCAGTTGTTTTGTTTGTCCCTACACCTTCCCCCTTACATTTTCCACAATTTGCAAATATTTCAGTCATGATATATTTATTTATTCTCGACATAACATACGCTTTTAGTTGCTTACAGTTAACAGACATATGTAACTTAGGACTGTGAACATATAAAAGGGTCACACCGTCTTATCTTCATTTGTATCTTTTTTGTTGCGAAATTTTTACGTTTATACATAATTAGCCGTTGCATCAGCCATATTGAGAATTCTTTTGTTTGCTTTCTTCGTTCATATTTTGTCACGCAAAAAATCGTCAAGTTCACTGTTACTAAAACATCAAATCGCAAAGCATTTTGTTTTTTAGTTATTAACACATCCGGCTCTCGGACGTTCGTATTATTACGCAACCTTCGAAAGGAAAATCATGCTATTGCGTGGGAGCACACCTCCGTACTATTGCATTCCTACACCCACAATGATGCCCACTTACATGGTTTGGAATCTATTGACATCAAACAATTCCAAAAACAAGGAATCTCCCTCATGAACATCACACCCCCAACATACCCCAACATCAATCGGCTGGTGAGACCTGACCTTGCCAAGAAACTTGGACGGCAATGGAGATCACAGTTTGAGCGTGCCATAAAGATCAGTGGTGCCAATACTTATGCGGAAAATTCAAAAGCAGACGACGCTATGTAACGGATGTGTCGTGTGTCTTTCTGAAGAAGGTGGACGCCGTCCTTTATCCACCGAAAATTAAAGTAGGCAAGTTTGTTGTTCATTGGTGTGGCATTGTGTAGTAAGTTTTCTCAACAATATTTTATCTCGAGTTCCTCTTTTATGTTCAAAGTTTCAATTCGGACATATTCTACATACCCTCCAAAAATATGAATCTGCATTTTAGCGACGTATTGATATTCCCTTCGCGATCTACATAGGTTTAGCGATTGTTTCGTGTCATCTTAAAAGAATGCGTAGAAAACATTCAAACATGAATGAGTAACGTGGTGAGAACAACCACAACCATGAACAAATGATACACTCGGATCATATCTAATAGTTTTGTAATGTTGTTAGAGCGCTGTATTGATGTTCATGGCATGATTTATGGTAATTTTCTTGTACTAGTGACCAGCTCATGGTAAAGCGAAGGTAGACATAGCTCATGAGAACCCAGAACGCAGAACCTAATGGAAACCTTCAAATCGCATGATGAACATCTTACGTACGTTTTAAACATGTTTGGATGTTTTCAGCACAATCCAGAATCGTTTATTAAATGTTTCATGTTATCTTAAAGGAACGTGTAGGAAACATTCAAATGTGAATGAGGAACGTGATGAGAACATCCAAACATAAACGTGGAACATATCTAAACATTTTTATAAATGGTTAGAAACGTACACTCGTTTTATTGCACATTTCGTGTTGTTTGGGGATTTGCTTTTACAATTTCAAGAAAGAAGTAAAAATTGCGAATTTTTTCATTACTTTGGATGAAAGCACTGATGTGGTTGACAGAGCTCAGCTACTTTCTTTGTTTGCGGTATTGACCAAGCATTCCAAATTACTGGAGATCTTGCAGAATCTTCTGAAGATCTTGCAGGATCCTGTCAAGATCTAGAGGATATCCTACATAAGTTCTTGCATAAGATCTTGCAGGCCCCTAAAGAATTAGTAGGATCCTCCAGGTTCCTACACAAGATCCTGCAGGATTTTGCACAGGGTCTTGCAGGATCTTGTGCAGTCCTGGAAGATCTTGCACAGGATACTTCAGGATCTTACAGAATCCTATTAGGATCTCCACATGGAGGGCCCAAATATTTACTGCTGGGGCACACCCTGACAAAGAGGGACAATGGCAATTGCCTCCTCAATGGCATAGGGCCGTGCATAGAATGGGACCCAAGGTTCATTCGGTTTCATAAAAGGTAGGAACACTTGATTCTGGGTATGGGGACAGTTGACCCCATTTAGTGGGGAACAAAAGCGATAAGTTCACAAAGTTCAGCAAGTTCACTTTCGTGCCATATATCGGGAACATTGTCAAACAGCAAGGAACGGGATAAGCAGGCTAACTGCTGAAACACATTTCACATTACAAGCTGTGCAGCCCCTCAGCAGGAGCAGGGTTGGAAATAGGGCAGCGGCCCACCATTTCATGACGACAGGCACCTCGCTGACCCATACCTACGCCAAACAAATAATGCGCGCAGATAGATTACGGCTAACAAGTGTCTGCCAAAAAGGTCGTATATATGCTGCACACCTTCAGTCATAATGCCAGTAACATTAGGATGTTCTTGGGTTGTGGGTTGGGCATCAAGTGCCAGGCAAATAACCAGGAGAATTTTGGACCAAACAGGCTGAAAACTCAAATTTGAGTGAAGACCCAAAAGCTGGACAAACTTTTACCTGAAAATCCCAGGAAAAGTGAACAGGCTTCCTCCTCCCCTCACCCACGCACGTGATTTACTACACGGTCATGAAAATTTAAACAGAGGGATAGGTTAAGGAACAATTGGCGCTAATTCCAGAAATAAAATCTTACTTCGCAGTTTTCCCCCATTTTCTGGATTAACAATACAAGCCAACATTTTCCTAAGGAAGGGAATATCATCAAACCCGGACTTACATCTGGGCAGGAAATAAAATCAGGCCATAGAAAGCACTTGGTAACACAACCAGAAATTTAAAAATAAGAACGTAGCAAATAAAAAACAACCTTCACAGTTAAAACAAAACGTGAAAACCAACTCAGAATTTTGAAGAGAATTTCAATGCTTACACCAACTTGGAAGTTTCAGACTTCCAAGTTGGCGTAAGCGTTAAAATTCTCTTCAAAATTCTGAAGTCAAGCTAAGTAAAATGAGCCTGTTGGCATTCAGAATACCAACTCAGAATGTGAAATGCTCAATATCCCCTACCCCTGAAATCAGTTAGCAAACAAGTACCGTGCTACTCATTTTTCTTCTTCTTTCATAACAACCCCATCCCGACTCTTTTCACAAATACTAACTGCATAACACGGAAATCGAAGTGAATTAACATTGAATGAAATTGATTGAAATATAAAGTGATCTGTATTGAAACTGAAATGCATTGATGAAATGATTGAAACTGAATTGACATTGAATGAAACTGAATTCTAAATTGATTAGCATTGAAACTGAACTGACATTCAATGAAATTGATTGAAATCTAAATTGATTTACATTGAATGGGATTTCGCATCCCACATGAATAGGGGTTTGTATCCTCCTTGCAGGGGATTACTCAATTCCCCACGAAAAAATGTTGTATCTATCTTAAAAATAATTTTGTTGACCTCCTGAATAATTTTGAAGAGGAGCACGACTCCCTCTTATCTAATGACTTTAAAATTGAAGGGGTGTACGCTTCCCTTTTGATTCAGAGACTTTAAAATTGATGGGAAGCATGCCTCCGTCTCGGATGAACATTTCAAAAATTGGAGTGGAGCAAGTTCAGGGATAACTATCTATCCAGCTGAAATTAAGACTACCCCAGGAAAGGATGTTTAACCAGTGCAGAGAGTATCGTCTCTTGACCGTAACAAAGGGTGCCGCCATCAGACAAGGTTAATCTGGTGACGTCATAGCCCCGCCCCTTACCCGAAGCAATTTTCTGGAATAGGGTTGTTAACCCGACCCCTGTGCTTCCCCACCCCCCTCCCTCCTCTTAGTCACTGAGCTCATGAATCTGGATGGTATTTTTTTTGGGATGCCATTTTTTTAAGCAGCCGTAATTTTTTCTTTCTTTCTTGGCATACATGTTGTTTGCCAGTCCTGAATTTAACGCACAATTTCAGATTACAGGAATCTCACCAGATTCTTGCGAATTTTCAACAGACAGTATTCGTCCGTCTTTGTCAGGCACTAAGAGAATTTGTAGAGGTTGTAACTGCATCGTTTTGAACATCGTGATTCGAAGCTGGCCCATAAAATCAGCCCATCAGGCCGGCTTTGAATTACGATGTCCAAAACGATGTAGTTACAACCTCTACAAATTCTCTTAGTGCTTGACGAAGACGGACGAATACTGTCTGTTGAAAATTCGCAAGAATCAGGTGAGATTCCTGTGATCTGAAATTGTGCGTTAAATTCAGGACTGACATTTTTTCGATATGAGCTTTCAGAGTAAAAACCGCTACGGTATTTTTAATGTTGTTTGCCACCATCTTGGTTTGGTTATCTGAGTTTTCAGTCGGTCTTTTTTTTTCAATTGGTATTTTTTCTTTAATTTGTATTGTGAGGGAAAACAAATTTTTTTCGCGTGTTAAGGCAGTGGCCAGCATCGAACCTGAGGTTGAGGTCTTAACTGATGAGTTGGTGATTAACGCATTTACTACCCGAGCTAACTGGCCAAATTAATAGATGCAGGTCTTATAGACCGACATTTATGAACTTTCCTGTGGAAGCTGATAGAGGTCGGTCATGTCTGACGTCATTAACAAGTGGTGCATCCACAGGAAGGGCTGTGTGGAGGGAAAAGCCTCTTTATATGGCCCCAGTAAAATTAAAAAAATTATTATTATCAAAGACAAACCAGGCAGCAAGTCAAGTGCCCGAGTTAGTTAGATGGATGGATGGCCGTGAGTCACGTCTCCCATTTCGAACAGAGCGGATTAAAAGGGTGTGACATAACATCAGACCACGAAGTGGATCCAACTCAGTAGGGGTTGAGACGAAGGAATCCAACCAGTAAAGGGTTGTGGGTATAGTAATCTGACCCAGTAGAGGTTGAAATGAAGAAACTAAGCCAAAAAGAGTTGATGCATTGCCGATCGCAGAGGATCGATTACATGCACCCTGAAGAGGCAGAGGGCTGGCTTGACAGTAACGAGCGGAAAAGTTAGAAAAGCTTTGAAAGAAAGGCGTAAAATTAATTCCCAACTGGTCCAGAAGCAGAATGTTCTACATCTAAGTTGTGGAGAAAGTTTGTTCCTGTAATAGATATGTAGAACACATTTCAGAAGAGATTTGTGAACTTTAGGGGGCTGTGTACAGGAAAGGTGCATAGCAGACTAAGGTCAGAAAGAAAAAGAGAAAAGCTTGAAAAGAGTTAATGTTTGAAATTTTAGATTAGCTTGAAATGTGCAGATCTGATTAGAAAAGTACAATAAACGTCGAAGTTGAAACTTGTGTGTTTAGAAGAAGAAATAAAGTGCTCATTGTGAAAGTAAAAGAAAATAAGACACAGCTACAGGTGGCATACATCTTTTTTTAATGGCAGAATTGAAAGACATGGTAAGAGGAACGCGGGGAATTAGTAATAATTAGCTGAAACGATTGGAAATTATGTGGTAGACCGAAATAAAATGAAAATGGATATGCCCCACTAGCAGAAACAGGCAAACCAGTCTGAGGTGTCAAGTAGACAATATACAGGGTGGGGCAGAAAGGACGGAACACCCTTGGCAATCAAAGATGGTTAATGTTAGGATAATGAAACTTTGCATGGTACGTAGGCGAACGGGGAGGCAACTAACCATGAATCGATCACTGACCTTGACGCATATTTTCAAGGTCATCGTGATGCTAACTTTTTAACTATGCTTCGTAGAACCCCAGTGTAAATTAGAAACTTGTAGACAGTGTCAATGCATGGCCAATGCAAAAAACAGAACGAAATTAGGTACGTTAGTTTAGGAGTTACGGGCATTACAAGAATCATTCTGTTGTGCTGGCCGAGTGGCTTTCCTGCCAACCAGTTCTGTCAGGCTCTTTCGTACACCATGCATTGTATTGGTAGGTAATGGTGCTGGCAGCATACGCAAATTGGCATAATTCATTAACCGTGATCAGCTCTAAAACAAAATCAGAAATGTTAACCTGAGGGAGGAACAACATTAGTTTCATTTCTAGACGACCACGGGGACTAAACTATGCCAACTTGCATAAGATGCTGTAGTTTGCAGCACCATTCTGTTTATACGTGTAATGTATCAGGTTGTGTTGAGCTAGTGTCGAGACATCAGTGTGTCAGTTGCTGTTTGTTTCCAAGCATGCTTCATGTACTTTCTTTGAGGACCACTGGACTTAATTTTACACTCACTGTTTGGCAGGAAAGCCACTCGGTCAGCACAACAAATTGATGCTTGCAATTTACGTAACTCCTAAACTAGCTTACCGAATTTCGTTCTGCTTTTTGCAATTGCCATGCCTTGCCAATGTCTAAAAGTTTCTAACTTAAACTGGAGTTCTACGAAGCATAGTTAAAAAGTTAGCATCACGATGACCTTGAAAATATGCGTCGAGGTCAGTGATCGATTCATGGTTAGTTGGCCTCCCGTTCGCCTACATACCATGCAAAGTTTCATTATCCTAACAATAACCATCTTTGATTGCTAAGGGTGTTCCGTCCTTTCTGCCCCACCCCGTATACTGTCATTTTAAGATGCCTCAAAAACAAAATTGCAGAAAAACTTAAAAAAGAAACAAGAGAGGGACTTCCGTCCTGGTTGAGGATAGCCGAGCTAAGTGCAATTAAAAATCGGGGAAATGCACCTTGAAGAATCTCTCATTACTATGAGAGCTGGAGCCCATGGTAGAGGATGGAGAGAAAAAAAGTGTGAGAAGTGTTGAAAGCAGTATTAAAAATAAGAAAATCACATAACACAAAAAATTTGATGAATGCAATCGTTGAGTATAAATAAATCTTTGGGCTTTTGGCTACATATCCAAGTGCAGTTATTGATCCTAAAGGCAACATATGGCTCTAAAGCAAAAATATGTGAAATAAGTGCTGCTAGAGAAATACAGCAATAGAAAAGATTTGATTTCTACTGGTTCGTGCAGAAGATATGACACGAGTTTTGTTGCTGTAGCGATGAGCTCGCATAAGGAGGCGTACAGATAATTTTAGGAAGGATGGATAGATGCGACATGTACACGCCGGATGTATAGTTTTTCCATTCCGGCAATTGAAAGTTTTCTTCACACACAATCATGAAGTACATCGGGATTTAGCAAAGAAATGCAAAATGCACACCACGATTGTTCCATTGTAATTAAAAAGCCCTTTTTTTTTTAGGGCTTGAAGCTCCATAATAAGCAGTTAAGCCAATATTTAGATGAGGATGCTTTTAATTACAGCCTTAATTAGGTTAATAGGTGTTTATTTAGTTACGTGTCACAATTTTCCTTGTCTGGTTCTGATTATACGAGAGCTGTAGGAACCTCAAGCCCAAGCTTGTTCCACTTCCATACGACGCTAGGCTCAGGGAGCTTGGCCTTACGAGCCTTTAAGACCGCAGCATTAGAGGTGATCTACTTCAAAATTCCAAAATTCTGAGTGGGATTGCTTGCACTGAGGCTAAAAAGTACTTCACCTTGGTCCCCTCTGTTGGCACTCGTGGACACCGTCTTAAGTTACAATGCACAAGTGTGAACACCAATGTCGGGAAGCACTTCTTTTCATATCGTGTGGCTGTCCACTGGAACCGGCTTCCTCATAAATGTGGTTGAAGCCAGATCTGTTAATGGCTGGAACGCAGCCTATGACAAAACACTTTCTGCCAAGCAGTGAACTGTCTTTGCTCATCCAACCATACAAGCTTGGCTTTGGTTGTGTATTTTATTTAAGTTTAAGAATGCAAGACACGAGACCGAGAAAGTGAACAGATCGCTCAAGGCTAAATGGCTGCAACAGGTCAACGCTCAGAAATGTAATCCACGTCGTCACAGCTCTTTGACGCACGGGCCGACATGGAGACAGCAGCGAACTAGAACAATAGCAAGGTGCAATACATATGCCAAAAAGCAACGCAGGGCAAAAAGACGCACCCATTAATGTTGTTAGATGGCTGATGCAGTCTTTTGTTCTCGCGTGAAGTTGGCACCTGGGCAATACCTTTTCTGAAAGAACATAAGCCAGCATCACACCCTCTTAGTCTAATGTTTTCATCAGACTAGGCATCATGTAGTGTTGTAAATCTCTGTTTAGACAATAGTGAAGCTGTCACGGTAGTCAGCTTTCTTAAGTGCTCCTTTGTTGAGATGACTTGTTTGGTGACAAGGATTAGCATTTAAGGCAGAAAGACAAAAGCCCGTTAGCAAATCATCACAGAGTTTTAATCCAGTAACCAAGTAAGCAGAGCAGCTCCAGTTTAGGCTAGACAGCGTAGAAGTACGGCCACGAGCATTGGTCTAGCCGACGCCCTGGCAAGCATTCGCACACAGTGAGACTGCTCACTTTAGTCATGTTTATTACTTATTAGGATGGTTAAAGTAGAACATTATAGCAGTGTAGTATAATAACGCAGAATAAGGATAGACACTTGTTTACATTGGCGTATTTAAAGTGCTTAGCACAATAGGCTATGGATGACCTAAACCGGTGCACAAGTGCAGTGAATATTAATTATTGCTATAAGAGTGCGGTATACAATTTATTGCTGCAATAACAAAGTAAAAAATTGCCATGCTATGAGAATACATTTGACTTCATTTGGAATACGTAATACAATAAATAAAATTCAACTATTAAGAAAGATGTTGGCGTAAACTCAACATCATGACTCTTTATCGACTTTCAAGTGTATTGGTTATAGTGTATGAAATAATGGTAGGTCCAAGAGAAGACAGCAGGAATGCAGAATAATTGGACCCTAATAATTCTTGAATAGTAGTCATCCTGGTTAAAGAAGTGCCGAAGTATAGCTAGCCACCTACAAATCTGCACAGCAGAGCTTGTTACTGTATTAACTATATTCTTCTGCGAGGACCCAGAGCTCTGGCCATTTATTAATACCATATAAACGTTATACTTACCCACATTTATATTACTTACAAGGAAGCCAACTGGACATAAGGGAATATAGACGATTCCCCGTCTTAACATTTACGTTATTTCCACACATTGTGCCAGATTATGCCACATACCCACATGAACATTAATTAGCACATCTCGACATAAATTGGATGATGTCAAGCTGAGCAAACCCGATTACGCTACTATAGATGTTGGCAGCGATCGACAATGGAAACTTGTAATTAATTTTCTGTTTTAAGATACTTTTGCTACCACAATTTTTTGAAATCAACATTACTTTTTTGATGCATTCAAAATTGTTATGCCAACTTTAGATTTTTGGTACCACTGCAGACTACAGATACCAAGAAAGTATTGTTTTGACTGTGTAGTGCACCCTTGTTAAGTTTGTAGACATGTCGCCCATTTGAGACATTGGACAGCACAAATTGGGTAAATTAATCGGGTATGTTTCTCGTCAACAAATTTCTAACGGAGCAAGCAACAAGACTAGTAATGATATCTTTTATTGCTAAGTGTAAATGAGAACTGGTTTTAGTGTAAATACATCTTTTAATAGTAGTACTATACAAAGTTGAAAATAAATGTAAGAAATGTGCTTCCAAAATATATTCATTATTTTTCTTGCCTAATATTTCTCTTGTAGAATCTTGAAAAAATATTCCAACTGAAAAATAAAAATATTGTGCTTGTTAGTCCACCAGCATCAATACTTGGCTACGGATTATAGACAAAGTTAAACACAGTCAAAGTTGTTTTGCACTCATCCTTACTGACAAGAAGTGGCTAGCAGTACTATAAGCTACTGCAAAGGTAAGACATATTTAACGATTTTACGCTTTTAAACATCATTAGTCAGTTTACAAACGACAGTACATTTTTGTTAGAGGACTCACACTATACTAAAACCGCATAACTGACTGGAGGAATGCAAGGCAGGAGTGAGCCATTTTACAAACTATTTTCGTTCGTTTGTATCCATACGTGCTCAGCTGTTCGATTACAGGCAAATATTTTCGGGACATGTGACGTGCGACACTGCCGTTGGCCTTACAGCATGTTGGATGCCTTCTGACTTTTTATTTTCACATGGATTTTAAGTTCATAAATAAGTAGAATTAGGCAAGAGGTCTCGGGGATTATTACTCTTTAATTTGAAATTAATAAGAAATCATTAGCTCAATAATACTTATTATCTTTATTCAGGGAAGTTTCAGGGAAATTCAGCAAAATTAAATTAAACTAGGAAACAGGCTTTGGGCCTATTGTAGGCGAAGCGAATAGAAGTTTATTTTAAATTTACATTTATGTTTATTTTAATTACTCTACCGTACTGGTTAATGCTCTTTAATTCTTCGAAGTACAATAAGTTATGGACTTTTTGTCTTTTGGTTTTAATTACTGCACTTTGCCAGCTTTTTCACATTTTAGCTTTTTTTTTAAGTAGGCCTAAGCTGCATATTCTACATTTTTAAAACTTTCGTTTGCTTCCACGTTTAGTTTGTTTCGTTGTTTGCAGCTCTTCCCGCAACCCATACTAATAATGTGTGCCGTAACTTCCGGCTAAAAATAAAACTCAACGTTAGCCATTGCTAGGGTTGGTAGACAGCATGCTGCCGCCAATAAATCTTGCATTGCTACATAACAATTGTGAAGTAACTTTCAAGTGCATGTCATTGTGTTCTGCAGCAGAAGCTTGCTGAAGCGAGAGCAACGACACCCAACGTTCGAGAAGGAGGCTATGGCTGCAATCGAAGCCGTTGAACGATGGCGCCGCTGCATTGAAGACTGACATTTCAACATTTATAACAAGACAATGAAGCACTGAAACAAATAGAAGATCTCGGGAAAGACAGCACATAACTTCCCCAACACGAGCAGGAAGGGTAGTCAGTCAGTCGGTGTGCGCGTGACAAGAGCCGAAAGCACCATCATGAGCTAGCTACTTCACGAAGTGACTATCATGACTAACATACTGGCAACATCTTTCTTTGCCAGTCTTTTTTAACATTAACAGGGAAGAGAACACACCTCTAATATAGTATCTTCTGGGAGATCTGTACAATGAACAGCATTTTGAACACGAGTTTTACCAAATCTGGCTCGTAGAGACATTGGACGCAACTGACGTGCAATTTCCTGCAACATAATATTAGTGATTATTTTAAAGAACTAAAGAAAACAATATTGTGTATTATTACTTCATGCTTACCGGATCAGTTGGTCCTGTAAAGTCACGGAATGCCTTTGGTGTATCCTCGCTGTTGCTGGAAATTTCCATCGCAATGCATGGACCTGAGGCTAACTCGCGCACCATATCCTATAAGGGCCAATAACAAAGGAAGTTTGTCAAGATGCATGCATAAACAAATGCTAAAATAACCTTTCAAGTCGTTGTTCATTCCGATATAAAGCCAATAAATCATTTAGAGCTGGGACTCAAACCCAGGTCTTCCAAACACATGCCGACTGCTCTAACCTCGTCGACAAACTGGAAGATTAAGCATGTCAGCCAAGCAATATCAAGGCGAACACGACAATGCTTTTGTTAATTGTGGCCAGGACAGTTTTTTTTTCCTCCGGTTAAAAGACTAGCTTAGTTAGTGTCCTCACCTTCCTTCGTGACTATGTTCTCATTGTTGACTCCGCAGATCTTGGTCATCTGTCAGAAGTAATAAAGTTGAGCCGATCTTCAGGCTTGCCAGAGAACTATGGTAGGTCCTTACTAGCATGCCAAAGCTCTTCGTTTCTTTTCCCCGAGGATGACTGGCTTACTGACTTCATGGGCTAGGAAAGCATCTGTTACTTCGTTTATGGCCGAGGTTCTATCTGCGGAAGCATTGCCTGCTTTACTAGAATCCTGCATGCATATAACCAAGAATTTATAGGGTTCATAAATTCTTGATATAACTTTTTGTGGTGTTACCTCCTTTTCTCTCTCTCATGACTTGACTTTTGAATCACACCATCTTGCTTAATGGGGTCTTCGGGCATCATGATGAGGCTGTTCCCAGCTCCACCAGGCTGTTGGCCGTCATTATGCTTCGGCATCATCTCTAGTAGATCTGTACAATTCACATCCCTCTATTCTTTACATACAGCACCAGGCTTTCTCAGTTTGGGCTGATCATGGAGCTGACTGGGGTGACTCATATCTTCTACTTCACACTTTGTACAGGCCAAAAATGGGTTCAGCAGTCAGGAGTTTGCAATGCCCTGGTGAGTGGGTTTCTGGATGTTCATTAGTATACATCCAAAAGGCCGCACACCAGGGCATTGTTAAACTCGTGACTCCTGAACCCATTTTAGGCTTGTACAAAGTGCGAAGTAGGAATTACCATTTGGTATAGCGTGAAAATTACCTGCGAGACGCAATCGAATGTCTGAGTGAATGCATGCATTAGGTTCTTATGATTGGTTTCTGCTTTGTCAGATTGGAGATGAAATTTCGGAAAATACATTGTAGAAGGCATTTGCCCAAGCCTTGCCCGATGATAAAGTCTATCCTTTTTGCTTTTAAGGGTGGAATAATTTGTCTAATTCCCGTTTTATTTTTTACCAACCTTTACAGATTTCCTTCCTTTGCAACTTTTCTTTCAGCTTGGATGGACAGTCGTTTTACACAATCTTGTCCGCAGTTTCTGCTAGCTTGATGATACAATGATTTTTTATCTCGACAGATTTCTTTTGTAAATTCACCAAAGTCTCTTTTAGCACGTGTTTTTTTTTCTAGCATCACGAGAAATAAGTTTTTTTAAGCTCACAAGAGCTGACTTGGCGTATAATATGTTGATCCAAGGTATAATTAATAGTAGTGATGAAAATATCCCAATTCTATGTCAAGATTCATGGGTTCGTCTACCCTACAATTCCAATCGATCTCGTGAAAAGAATTTTTGATGTTTTCCAAGTCAAATTTTGTTACTTAAGTTTGTCGTGGTAGGGTCTACTGAATGGATGGTGTGGATGCAAAAGGACAGCACAGAGTGGTCGCTAGTACAGAGTTCATGACAGCACCATCAGTAACAGTGCGTTCGTTGTTAATCAGGATAAGGTTGAGCATATTATTGCTCCGTGTCGGGTTAACGACTAACTGCTCCAAATCCACGTCAGAGAAGCAGTTAAATTTTATTACCCATTTTCCCGTTGCTGTTAAACATAGCCAATCTATTACTGGCTGGTTGCAATCCCCCAAAATAATGTTGGTACGATCAGACCTTAATTCAGAGTTATTGTATTCACACATTAATGTAAAAGTACCAAAGTCATCTCCAATTGGGATGTACTCAATAGTAATCAATGCTACCAGCATGAGTCGAACGGTCTCTCCTTTCGATGTTGTACGACATATTATCTACGCAACATATCTCTTATCTTATTATTTCACCAAGTTTAGCACTAACGTTTTAATTATTTAGATATAGCGAAAACACACACACACACACCTTATACACAGACTGCAGAGGTTTATAGTGATCCATCAGCCCCTAATGAAAAGTGATGAACTACCCTAAATATGTGTGACCGTATGGTACTAAGAATTTGTACAAACATACTGCTCACCATATATTCTGAAACAACACCTTGATAAACTTCATAAAATTCTTCTGCATGGACTAGTTCCACTTGAAACTAAAACAAAATAAAATGAGTTATTAAAACGTAACTGTGTGTGAAATATGCACACAAAAAAGAAGCCGTAATAAAAAATCCACAAACCAATTCTAAAGCCATAATAAAAAATCCAGCATCCAAAATTGCAGCAATAATTTTACCAGCTTGCCCTAAAAACAAAATCATAAAATAATGCAATAAGAGATCTTAACAACAAAACACCCGAGTGCATTCGAATTTCTATGTCGGGTAGAACATTTATGCGGACAGGTAATGTTGATAACAAAATGGGCACGTATCTACATACATTCTTTCCTTCTGTGTGAAACGCGCCTCGACAGGGATGTATTCACCAGCTACGACCCTTGCAATTGTGTAAGATAGCAGACGGGAAGGCTTTTCCATGATACATGTACACTTACTTGATACCTGCAGTAGTGATGACAATGGGTAAAACGTACAAAATTGGTCAATCGCTTTTTAATTTGACGATTTGGTTAATCGACTTCAAAATAATCCAGCCATTTGAGGATCCATGCAGCAGCTGATTAACTGTCTGTCAATCAGTTATGTCACTTAAAAAAAGAAAGTTTGTTCACGGGCCTTTGCCTTAAAAATTGATGCGGGTGGTTTTTCCCCCCCATATTTTTGAAGTCTGACGATGTATTTAACCCACTGGTAATGTCCATGGCCAACCTATGACTGCCATAAACAGGTTGCATGCCTCAGTAAAATAAGTTATCGTAAATACAGGGTTCGTGCTCGCAGGTAAACTAAAAATTCCAGGACTTTCCCAGGATTTTTCAAGGACTTGTCAATGAAAATTCAAGGAAAATAAATGAGTAAATAACACAAAATGAGACAAGTGAAAGACAAAATTTGCAAAATATGGACTCCTATCAATACTATGGCGAGAGTTGTTCTTCTGTTAAATGACAAGGGCGAAACGAATACGGTTTCAGCAAGCGAAAGAGCAGAACGTCTGCTTGTTTGGGGTGAAACAGTCTGTCTAGAGACCTTTGTGGGTGAGAGCTAATTGATATTCTGTTAAATGACTGGTGAAAAGCATTAATACTGGCGCTGCAATCTTTAGGCTACAATTATTATTTTTTTTATTTGTTATGTTTAACATAATATTGCAGTCATTCTGGCACGCAAAACAGAAATACGATTTTCTGTTAAGAGAATTTCCAGCGCTAACCCAGGACTTGAGGCATTACTCAAGCACTTTTCCAGGCCTGGAATATTATTTTTATTTTCCAGAGTTTCAAGGAACCGATGAACCCTGTAAATAATTATGAGGTCTAAGAGCATAAAAAATTTGCAGACGTATTAATTATATTGTAAAATATATATATCCAGGACCATTTCACAACAGCTTCGCAATTGAAAAAAAAAAGCTTACTTCAACTACTTTTAAAAACGCTAATGAAAATGTTCAATTTGCCGTAACCTAGGGCAATGTAGACCATCATGGAATGGTTAACATCTATTGCTTATCTTCTTTCTTGCCGCGTCCGAAACCTTATTGATGTTTTTGTTACCGTTAAAGTAGTTAATGGCACTTTATTTTGTCACCATTGTGGGTGATGACGATGGTGATGCAATTAGCTACCCCTTTTGTACTAGGGTGCTGGCTGAAGCAGCGTCCCTTTCCCTCCAATGCCACCACCTCGCCAAATTTTTTCCCCGTCGACAACCTGCCCCCGTCCCCCTTTCAACTACCTCCTCCCCCCACCCATCCCTCTCCTTCAAATCCTAGGTGGTCTCCAAGTTGGGCTTGTTGCAAGCAGTGCTGCACACACTACCTTTGACAACAATGACCCTTTGCACAACATCACATAATAATGGGCCCCCTCCCCCCAATGCATCTCCAAATTGTGGATGATATGAAACGAATCATCCGGTTTTGACGCATCGAAAATTGGCGACACAAACCCCACCGAACCATCGGGTATTCGTTCAACCACTTCCTGGGAGACAGTTGCGTAACTCCTGGGCAATGCATTCATCATCCGTCCCCAACTGTGGTTTCGTCCACACAACTTGAACCGGCGGCATCAACTGTAGGGGTAATCCAGCCCCATTAATCCTCCGCAAAATTCATGCCGATGCCCCAATGGCCGACCACATAGTGTAGCAGCTCGCCAAATGACTAGCACACCTCATTCGATAAACACCTCCCGGTAGATTAACCTCGGGAGCAGACTCTGGCTACGCCAAATAGCCCCACAACCTCTGCAAGCCAACAATTACAAACGAATTGCATCATCCACCCAACATACAATTATTTCAAAAGGCCCATGTTCTCCGTGCCAATCTGGCCCGGAACATTGAAAAGGCACAGACACACCATTCCACTCAATAGCTTCAAGATTGTGCGTGGTCCCCACCGGTTTACATCTCAATTCATGGCTAAGTTTCAAATCTTGGACCATCTTCCAAATATAATTCATCCCCCATTCAGTCAAAATATTCTGTACCGCACGAACAACTAATCACACAACCAGTTCCTGCTAAACAGCTTATTCATCTGGCGACTGGGTGCCATTACACTCTCCTGGTCTGCCGACCTACTCCCATGCCTGGATCCCGTCAACGCCAATGGTGCCTTATTCAAAAAAGATATCGCTCCTCCTGTTTTGTAATGACAAAAGATATTTAGGAAAAGAACTGCAAGCCTTTTCAAGACATCTTCGATATAAGGCAAAATGCAATAAAAATGTGTTTACAGCTCACATTCACACAGCACACATTCTTTACCATACGACAACCGCACCAGAGGCACGAAAAGGAGTCGGTAGACGCGGTAGGAAGGAAGGGAAGGAGAGATAGCGCGCGTGATGCAATTTTGCATACATTACCATTAAAAATAGGTAATTGAAGGAATTACAAACTGCGGTACGTGAGGAAGAGATCCATTTTGTAACACACGAGTCAACCATGAAGAAGAACTATTAGTCTATAGCATAGAGCTACATGTCTTTATAACACACTTGTTTTGTTCTACTAAGGAAGAAAATGTATTGCATGAAAATAGTTTTTGTTTTCGTTTAACCGATAGCATGGGCTGATCGGTTTGGGATGATAGATCGACCTATGCCGATAGTAATTATAAACGGTTATCCATTATTTTTAAAACTCGGTTATTGTCTAATCCTATATCCTAACATGCAGTTGCAACTACGGAGTCCAAAGATGCTCAGGCAATACTGACAGTCATCCTGGCAATACTGACAGTCTTGTGCTATAGTCCTAATTAAGGTTGGGGCAACCCAATTTGTTAGATCTGTACGGAGGACAATGGAAGCAATTACGGGAAGTTGCTCGAAAGAGGCTGAAAGACTCATGTCGGAATGATTCCATGCCTAATGGTTTACCTTCACCTAATTTCGTATAAATCGGGGTACAGTTTAAAGAGCAATTGTCCAACATGCACACAATACAGTTATAGTACCAAAAGTAAAATGGCTGTATAATAGTGAGCGATACTTACGTGCCTGCAAAGCATGTGGTTTAATAATACAACAAGTCGTCCCAGTAAATATTGCTGAAGTTCTTAAATCACGGCCAAGTAACATTGCTTTATCCTAAAAATGTCAACAAGTTACCCATTTCAAGTTTCAACAGTGCATCACAAGACCTAGGCCTAAATACCTTTTAAGAACACTATCAGTGTTGAAGTGTATTGATGCTAAACTCTGGGACAGACGGCTAACTAAAATCCACAACTTGCCTAATTTTTTTAATCATTTAAAATCAACTTTCATATCAAACCTTCAATTCATCATCATACCGCCTATCTCATGTCCATTCACCAAATGAAGATGAGGGGCAGGCAATAGAGGCACTATGTTCAGTATTTGAAGAAAGATGGTTCTTTTCGAATTTTTATTTTTAACAAAATCACTTAAGATCCTCAGGACCTTAGGAAAAATATTCATCAGCATCAGTTAAAGCAGTATCACTACAATTAAAAGTAATGTTTTTTTCATTCTTTGTGCACGTTATGTCTTTGTTACGGTGCCTAACAATTCTTGGTACACGTACTATGGATTACAAACTTTCATCTAAACAGTTGATTGTTGATGGGTAAAATGGGCCAATAAGCCTCATAATTGGCAGTTAGAAATGATTGAATGGCATATTTATTTTGTAGATGTGAACTTTCAGAGCTGAGCTGAAGTTTCAAAGTGGCATACCTGCGTACATGAAAAAATTAAAAAAATTACTTGCAACAATTTGGTGGTGCATGTCGCGAAATGTGCAGTTATCGGCGAGCTAAAGGGCCTAGTCCGAGCAAGCGTAACAATTAGTAACAAATGACAGCAAAATAATTCAAGCTTCACAGCGTAAATTTACGCTAACCTGCTTATGCTACAGGAAAATAAATACAATTCCAAACCTAATACAAAACTTTTAAAAGACAACAAAATACACACTGGGATTCAATAAAAAAAAAAGGGGGGGGGGGGATGTAAGGAGGAGTTCGGGGGATATAGGGGAAGGGGACAGAGCTACAAAATAGGAGTAGAACAAATAGGTAATGGTGAAATGAATCGGTGGATGTACTGATTGAGTGAGCGAAGCAAAGTGTTTCAAAGTAAGCAGCAACAGTCTTTGCGTGAGTGACCATTGATACGCAGAAAATAAAACTTATACTTGCAGTTGCAAGAATTATAACTCCAATGTGGCCCCTTTTACTGTTAAAGATAACACGAAATGAATAATTATGCTTCATCGGAATGAGTTGGTTACCTTAAAAGGGCTAAAAGAAAGTGCCTAACATAGTGCTAGTGAAAGGGGAGGGGGGGGGGGGTGAGAGAGAAAGAGAGACCAACATAAAAAAAAAAGACGGCACAGCAAAAGCAGTAGCCTTTACCACAGTTCATACTGAATACTGGCTTTCTCAGTGCTAAAGTACGCACATTTTCCGGGGCTGCGCCAAAAAACTTGTAATTCCCGTTAACATTATCCCACTGAAGGACTGAAGGACTGATTGAGTGAGCGAAGTGAACGAAAAGAAGCGTTGGTCAGCCATAAGTAAGACGAGTGTCATTTGGGTGATGACAACGGCCAGAGCAATTGAGGCTTATTGAATGACCCGCTACACGTGTCACGGCTTCTAGTGTGGCCCGCACACACTGGAGCAAAGTTAGTGAAAATGTGATTAAATATGACACGAATAAATGGCAGCAACTATGGAAGGGAATGGTAATTATTTATCACAGCAAAAAGCCATCAGATACATAAACGTTGCCTACTCTCCATTTGTGTGTGATAATCTCACGCAGTGCGGAGCACGGGCTTTGGTGAGTATAAAATAACAATAGTAGATAATAATAGTGCTGTTGGCTATGACTACTGTACTCTTTTTAACTGATATAATATACTATAGCATTTGATCAAATCAGGGGCTTTAATTTGCGGGCCTGCGGCCAATATATATATATATCTATATATATATATATATAAATTTAAATAAAGAATATATATATATATATATTCTTTATTTAAATTTTTGGAGCCTCGAGTCCAACCTTGAGAACCAAATTAATGCTCGTACAGATGAACAGTCTCAATTTTAAACCTTCCTCGATATTTTCAAGGATAAAGAAGTCCAGTAAGGGTAGGTGCAAACCCGGAGATGCGAACCTGCTGGGGTTTGTGGGGGGGGGGGGGGGAGGTAATGTCCAAAATAGGGCAGATTAAATTAGTCGCTGAAAGAAACATGGTATTGAAATAGTAATTAGATTGTTGCCCAGACTTGGACCTAGCACAGCTTTTTAGATCTATAAACCAATGGATTTACGGAGGCATGATTACATGAAAAGTGGGTCTTATAGCTGTGTGGATGCATTTTAGTACAAAACTTTGCCAAGCAGGGTGCTGTAATCGGTCGAGCCTTAATACTGTTTAATACTCCAATGACACTCTTTATAAGCTCCGATAACAACAAATATAATTTAAAGACTTGTGTATTTTTAGTTCTATTCTAGCAACAATTTGCCAATAAGGCAGTGTTTTTTTGTTTACAATTCTTCAAAGAATTTAAAAAAAGCATTAAAATATAACATAATTTACCGCTTCAACATCAGCTGAACTTTCAGATCCGTAACAGCATGCAGCAAGTTTTTCTATAAAAAAGATAAGTTACATAGATCAAACACTTGTTTTTGGATATCTGCTGGTTATAACACAGAAAATAAGTGTACTCACCACCGCCCATTGATGGTGGTACAGCTTGGCAGTCAACTGTATCTCCAGCTACTGTGAGGCCAAGGAAATCTCTCCATTTTCTCACAGCATTGTCACCGGTGACTTCCAAGACAACAACTCGGCCGCACATAAGTCTCTCCAAACCTAGCCTAAAATAAATGACAGAGATAACCTACTTGGCCTTTTGGTAGGCACAGTTTCAAAGAACCCTAGTTGAAGGTGAGGTAATTAGGCAGCGGGGAAAAGGGCTCATTGGTTCTGTTTTTTTTTTTTACATTATAAAACTATTTTTCGATATGTAGTTAAGAAAAGATTTGATGTTTCTCAACTAGGCCATGACCATCCATCACGATGAAGCTGCCAGCATTAGTCATGTTATTAAAATTCCCAAATTGACTAAAAATAAAGGCTGAATTAAACTTGTAACTTTAAAATGGTTTACTGCTCCATGTTCACATTTATTTACCTGTAAACGGAACTCAGCCGGTCATTCTACAGCATAGTGTGCGATTGTACATTTCTCTTCCAAGAAATCGAACACTGTGGAAAAACCTTATCGGTTTATATTACAGACAGTTACTTACGCAAAACCAAAAACTGTCCAAGTTCCACTATTCAAACTTGCAAATTTTTTACTATCTCTACTGATAGTATTCTTCAGGCAAGAGTTATGAGACTTGCACAACCTTCAACTAAAGTAAATTTGCCGAATTGACGGTGTTTTTGATTACCGGTTTACAATTTATAATTAGATTGCAAGTGTTATATTATTATGCGAACTTTATTTTCCCCTTTGCCAACAATGTACAAATCCTTGGCCAGGGTCTACATTACATTTATTCTTAAGTTGCTTTGTGCAGTAAGAAAAATAATGCCAAAGTTCGATCAAGAATCGCCTGCCTGAGGACCCTTGTTTAACAACAGTACGTCTGTCACTTGATTGTATCTCCTAGAATTTCCCATTGTATCCCTCCAGGCTCATGCCCACATAATCAATCCAATTGTGCACTCTCTCTCTCTCCTCATTGTTTTGGCTTATTTTTATTCACTCTGTGAAAAACTGAACTGTGTCGGCTGAAAAACGGGAATGGTGAAATAGGAGGGGACCACCATTTGCAATATCCCACGATTCCTTCTACAGCATTCAAGAGTTTTACCAACAAGTTGTGGCTGACTTCTATTGCAGTCAGCTAGACACAACGTTGAAAGCTGAGTTAAAGCATCTTTTACTGAGCTATTGACGTAATTTACAAGATGTAACAAAGTTGAACTTTAAAGGTATAGACGTTTCATTGCAAACTCAAGTCAAGTCATTTGTGTGACTTTACCCAGATTAGATACGAGAAGAGAGTAATGACAGGAGGAGAGATTTGTGACTCGAAACTGAATGAAGACGATGATCAAGAATGATGAATCGGAAAACAAAAAAGCACAAAGCTTTCGTACAAAGCAAAAATTAATTAACAAGTTATTCTGGAAAAATTAACTCATCACTGATCTGACTATCACCATAAAATCCTCCACAGTTGATTTATTTAGTACAGCCATAATACCGTAAATTGTGTATTACAAGCCCAGTTGAAGCTAAAGCCCACCCCCTAAAATGCTGTAAAGTCAAAATCATGAAATAGTTGAGTTAAAGGTTAAAGCCCACCCCTCAAATTGTTGTTTTTCTATGAAAAATTACCTAAAGGTTACATGATGTGAATAATGATAGTACTGCTTGCTATGTTTACTGGCCCTTTCTCCCTCCCTGTAGTAATAGTGGACTCTTCCTTTAGCTCCTAGCACCTGCACAAGGCCTGGGCATCTCTCACCTAAGCCTCCTCAAAAGCTTCGAATTTTCTGTAGTAGATGCCCAGAAAGGTTAGAAAGTTGATAATGCTTGATTTAAAGCCCACCCACCTATTTTTGCCAAATTAACTGCATACGCCCATGGGCGTTTAATCCACGATTTACGGTACATAGATTTCAATTAATGAACACACCGTTTTACAAACACAAATACTACTACCTCTCTTTCCACAACTACAGTAACGTTAGCTGTACCAAGTTTAAAGAAATGCTTTGACAGACATAACTTTTGCCTGTGCGTGCTCTTTTTTTTTAGTTCACACACTTTGATTTGATAACAGGCCAATAACGTTCGTCACGTATCGTTTTATTACAGGCCGTTTTCATTTTGAGATGACTTAGAGGTGGAAATAACTTAAAACCGAATCCCGGTGGCAGAATTTTCTTCGTGTCTGCCATACGTAATTTGGTGCCTATAAATCTGCTGCAAGAACTCACCCCACTGTACTCTCACGGTATAAAAATAGGTCATTTTTTTTTGGGGGGGGGGGGGGGGGGGTGAAGGAAGGATTCTGCATTTGCTTTCGACACATTAGGTCTCAAGAGTCTACGCCTACTTAAAAAAAATGTACAAATTCTTAAAGTAAAAGTACATTTTTATTTAAGCTAAGCCTACTTATTATTTTACAACTTTTTATTCTAGCATTTTGACTTCTGGTGTTGCATTGACTTTGATGCCTGTATTCCTACATACAGTACTAATAAACATTTTCAATGGTCAACAGCTACCATGATATTCTTTATTCATTTTGTTTACTAATGTTTGAATAATCCCAGAATGCAACGCG